>OMKI01012224.1:0-16467 GCA_900302315.1 Phycis blennoides | reverse complement strand
CACAAACTCTCTGTATCTTGCTCTTTCTCTCCCCATCTCTCCCTCCCCATCCCTCCTCCTCTCTCGCTTTCCATCTCCCCATATCTTTCTCTCTCTCTCTCATCCTCTCTCTCTCTCTCTCTCTCTCTCTCTCTCTCTCTCTCTCTCTCTTTCCATCACTTTCTCCCTTTCGCTCACGCTCTCCCACTGTTATGTGTGTGACTCAGTTTAAAGAAGAAAAAAAAGTACTTTGCGTGGGAAGGAGAAGATAGTTAGAAGATAGTCGAATTTGGCACGGGTGGGGGGTCGGGGGTGGAGCGCTTTTTTTTCACTTTCATAGTCTTTTTCGTGATCCCCCTATGAGGTTGATTGCGCATCAACGTGGCTAGCTTGTGCGTCTTTTTTTTTTAAGTGAACTACATACAACAATGGCGCACAACTCTACAGAGCACAACGACTGCCACCAGAGGCTCACGGTGGAGTCAGGGCTCCCCACCACCTCCGCGGTCATGTTCGCCCTCGGGGTGACGGGAAACATCGCCGCCCTCGCGCTGTTGGAGACGCGACGCCGGAGGAAGTCTCAGTCGCTGTTCCGCGTCCTGGTCACGGCGCTCATCACCACGGACCTGGTAGGCACGATCGCCGTCAGCCCCGTGGTGCTCACCGCGTACGCCAAGAACAGCACGCTGGTCGCCCTGGGCGACGCCGACGTCCTGTGCTCCTACTTTGGGTTCAGCATGACGTTCCTGAGCCTCTCCACGCTCTCGATCCTGTGCGCCATGGCGCTGGAGCGCTTCATCGCGGTGGGCTTCCCGTACTTCTACGAGAGACGCATGATGAGCACGCGTTGCGGCTACGGCGCCGTCGCGCTCATATACCTGGCGTGCGTGCTCTACTGCGCTTGTCCGTTCATGGACTTTGGGAAGTACGTGCAGTATTGCCCAGGAACGTGGTGCTTCCTGGACATGAGCCCGTCCGAACGCTGGAATATAATCTACACCGGGTTCTACGCCTTCTTTACGCTCATTGTCATAATGTGCACCTCGGTCTGCAACGTGTCGGTCATTCACTTTCTGGTTAAAATGCACAGGCGGCAGAAGACGCACTGCCGGACCGGAGGCTCGCGGCACAAGCGGTTTTTCCGCAGGTCGCTGTCCATGACGGAGGAGGTCGAGCATCTTCTGCCTCTGGTTTTTATTACGGTGGCCTTCTCAGTCTGCTCTTTTCCATTACTGGTAAAAAACGACATTTGTGCATTTTTAGGACACACATTTCTCCAATAACGGTTTGTCTTAAGCTCTCATTACGCATTACATTGTTAACGTTTTCCTGTCTCTCCCTCCTGCCGTCATTTCCGTCTGTCCTACTGGTCACTTGTGCGTTGGATTGCTTGTGTTCCCGTTTATTCTGTCTGTCTGTCTCTCCCCGAATATCTGTCTGTCTCCCCCTCTGTCTGTCTGTCTTTCTGTCTGTCTTTCTGTCTCCCCCTCTGTCTGTCTGTCTTTCTGTCTGTCTTTCTGTCTCCCCACCTGTCTGTCTGTCTGTCTTTCTGTCTTCCCACCTGTCTGTCTCCCCATCTTGTCTCTTCGCCTCCTCTGTCTGCCTGTCTGTCTCCCCATCTGTCTCCCCGCCTGTCTGCCTGCCTTATCTGTCTCCCCCGCCCTGTTTGTCTCCTCACCCGTCTGTCTCCCCCGTCTGTCTCCCCGCCCGTCTCTCTCTCCTCCTCCAGCTGCGGGTGTGCATCAACTTCATGGGCTGGCGGGAGGAGCGCCACGCCAGCGACCTGCACGCCCTGCGCATGCTGTCCTTCAACTCCATCATCGACCCCTGGGTCTTCATCCTCTGTGAGCCCTCCGTGCTCAAGTTCACCTGGAGGACCCTGCGGCGCCGCCGGCCGGCCCCCGGCCAGGGGGGCCGGCCGGCGGAGAGAACCTGCCCCACCACCTCCCCCACCACCACCACCAACATCACCACCACCACCCTCCAGATCCATGCAGACCTAGGAAGACCGTCGTGACGGGGGGTGGGGGCGATGCAGGTGGTGGTGTGATGGACAGGGAAGGGGGGGTGCAGGCCTCAATCCCCCAACAGATTTGATTGGCCACCCCTACGAGACCAAGCAGCAATTTAGTAGCAATTTGTAAAAGATGTTAATATTGTGAAATCCCATTATTATTGCCATTCGGCCAGACAGAAATGGAATCAGTGCATCCCTGCTGTGTGTGATTCTGGTCATGGACCACCCCGGTCTGGACACGCCGCCGGTCATGGATGGGGGCTGAAGACACACCTGCTGGTCCTGAGATGAT
This sequence comes from Phycis blennoides, assembly GCA_900302315.1. Lineage (NCBI taxonomy): Eukaryota > Metazoa > Chordata > Actinopteri > Gadiformes > Phycidae > Phycis > Phycis blennoides. The sequence continues at coordinate 14,179 of OMKI01012224.1, read as the reverse complement.
TGAGAAGCAGAAAAGGCTGTTGGGTTTTTTTGTGCTTGTATCTGCTCTACCTCTGAGGAAGTGAACTGTTTCATCACACCGGGACCTGAGGTCATCGACTGATCTGAGCTGATGTGAGCAGACTGACAAATGCACATGATAACCTGAGATGTGTGTCATGTCCCAACATCTTCGTGGTGATCTCTATTGCTTGTTTGAAGAAACGTGTTTTGAGCCCAGCTGATATTTAACAGGGTAAATCACAAGGTAACTTGACTCACCTAACTCTGCCGAAGGCCATGGCTGTCCACGGACATGCTAAATTACAGTATTTGATTGTATTAATTTTCATATTATTTCTTTCTTATTATATGTATTTTTTTTTTCTTTAATTTGATGCTTGATATTAACTTATTACCGGATGCTAAAGTTCTCAGGTTATTTATACATTAGCATTCAAGAGTTCAAGTTCATTACATTGATAATTAGCTTGTCCTGAAACTGGTCAGTTTCAGGACAAGCTCTGCTTTTCTCTGCTATACCAGAAAGAAACCCTACACATTGTTGTTTGACTCAACAACAAAGTTTGGTTCCCTACTTTGTTCTCCATCTGTGAACACTTGTTGTCTGTTGTCTTTCCGTACATACATGCACCAAACCAAACCGTAAAACGAAAACTGTTCTGTACCCAAAATGTTTGACAAACATGAAACCCCTCAAATAAAATCCAAGTGCAGTTTATGATGTTGATATTGATGATGATGGTGACGATGAAAATAGTTAGCATACATTAATTGGATAATATAATTTGACATATAAATGTACATTTACATTTAGGGCATTTAGCAGACGCTTTTATCCAAAGTGACTTACAAAGAGTACATTTGTCAAATGTGAAACATTTCATTGCTGCTAATACAGTAAGAAAGTCACCAGAACAAGGTTCAAGTATTTCAATTGCTAGATTAACAACTGCTAGTATACAACATCTCTGGCTAAGTGCCAGAGGAGGTCATGGAAGAGGGGGGTCACGTGGACGAATTTGTGTCGGTTAAATACGAGGCGTGCTGCAGCGTTCTGGATCCGCTGCAAAGGTCCCAGGTAGTTGAGGCGGGAGATGACAAGTGCTTGGGTCAGGAGCTGTGTCGCTTCCCTCGTGAGGAATGGCCGGATCCTGCGGATGTTGTAGAGAGCGAATCTACAGGATCGGGTCACTGCAGTGATGTTTGCAGTGCAGGACAGTTGGTTGTTGAGTATTACGCCCAGGTTCCTTGTGGTCGGTGAGGCACATACTGTGATGCCCTCGACCGAGACCAGTAGGTCCCTGTGAGGGCAGTCTTTCCCGGTATGAAGAGAAGCTCAGTCTTTGCGAGATTGAGCTTGAGTTGATGCGCAGTTATCCAAAAGCTTATGTCTGCCAAACTTTCTGAGATGCGTGTTGGAGGAGGAGAGGAACAGTTGAGTGTCGTCTGCCTAACAGTGATAGGAAAAACCATGTGATGTGATTACAGAGCCTAGAGATCTGGTATATAGGGAGAACAGAAGCGGTCCTAGTACTGAGCCTTGAGGGACACCAGTGTTTAGTGAGCGGGGTTTGGACAGGGAGCCATTCCATGTGACCTGATAAGTGCGATCAATAAGGTAAGATGTGAACCAGGCTAGTAATGCCAGTAATGCCGAGATCAGTGAGTTGCGAGGAGGGTCTGGTGGTTCACGGTGTCGAACACCGCAGACAGTTCGAGGAGAACAAGCACCGATGAGAGGGAAGAGGCCTTGGCGGCACAAAGGGACTCAGCCACCGTCAGGAGGGCCGTCTCTGTAGAGTGTGCAGTCTTGAAGCCTGACTGATGGGGATCAAGCAAGTCGTTTTCTGAGAGGTAGGAGGACAGTTGGTTAGAGACTACACGTTCCAGGGTTTTAGAAAGGAATGATAGAAGAGATACCGGTCTGTAGTTCTGGATGTCAGCAGTGTCGAGGGTAGGTTTCTTGAGGAGTTGTTTGACTCTGGCAGTTTTGAAGGGTGCTGGGGCGAAACCTGAGGTGAGGGAAGAGTCAATGAGGGTGGTGATGAAGGGTAGGGTGTCGGTAGAGATGGCCTGGAGAAGGGAGGAGGGGATGGGGTCAAGAGGACAGGGACTCAGGACCTCTTCGGGGGAGAGAGGGGTAAAGCGGTTAAGTCTAGCAGAGGTGGGAGTGGGGGGAGGGTGGATAGCTGTAGGGGTGGGGCTAGGGAAGGTAGCAGCAAGGGAGATGCTGATGTCCGTCACAAATGACGAAAGAAGAAGAAAGAAGAAGAAAAATAAGCTACATCAGTCAGAAAATGAAAACGTATAGCTAACCTTATATATGTTAAATATATATATGGTTAATGTTATGAAGCAGAGGTCGGTGACCTCGGCATGTGTTTGTAGTCTCTCACGAAAGATTTGCTACATTTATTAGGAGGAAGAACACAGCTGGTGCTCCTTTCTGGAACAGAGAGTCAAGTGAGAGAGGGGAGGCAGGGAGGGAGGGGGGTAGAAAAGACAGACTGACAGAAAGATGGAGAGAGAGAAAGACAGAAAGTCAGAGAGAGAGGGATGGAGAGAGGAGGTGGCAGAGAGAGGGAGATAAAGAGCAAAGGAGGAAGAATGACGAAGAGATCGGGAGAGTCATAAAGAGAATAACGAGGCAGAGAGAGGGAAAGAGAGAGGGAGAAGAATGCTGTAAGTGTTTAGTTTTACATCCTCCTACCCAGATGATTTCTTGGCTTGTCTTTTCAAGCTCCAGCCCAATTATGGTGAGAGAGAAAGAGAGAGAGAGAGAACAAAAGCAAACAAAAATAAGTTACCATAGATTCAGACAGGCCTAGTTGGATCGAAGGGCTTAAACTGGTCTCAATGTCGACAACCTAACTTAAAAGTGTGGGCTTTCCCCAAGAACTCCCCATCAATACACCCGTCTTCACACCCCTCCCCCCAAGCACTCCTGTGTGTCATCCATGGCGTTGTTATGACAACAGGAAGCAAGAAGCGGTCCGCTGTCACGAAAGGGCAGAGAGTTGGCGGCAGCGTGCCAACAGATCCACATCCGGCTCATGTCCGGCTCACGTCCGGCTCACATCCAGCAGTGGCGCAGCGTGGTCCTGGTTTGAGCTCAGCATCCGCGGCCAAAAGCTCCTCCCCGTTCCCAGGCTTCTAGAGACGCTTGATGAAAACAATGTGGAGACGATCCCATTTCCCCCCCCCCGGTTCTCCACCACATGCTCCGAGACCTAGCCAGAGAGATGTTTACGATGCCGATGTTAATGGGACACAGCAGTTGACTAATTGGCTGACCCTGGTTTGCGCACACAACGTCCGCCTCACGGATGGGATGTGGCCTAGAGCTGAAGGAATGCTGTGTGATAAAGTACTTTTACTACCAAGTGCATGAGGTTTTTAACCGCTATTAAAGGTTGTTGTCCTGTTGTCCCCTCTCTCTCCCTCTGCTCCCTCCCCACCTACGGTTCTTCACCGGTGAGAAGTATCATTTCGTTCATGCCCCTGTGATTGACAAGGCGAGATGGATTCCCCACGAGCCAATCATGTACGAGATGCCCCTGGTGAGAACTGAGCCTGAGGTGGTCTAGAGGTGGTGCATAGAGAGGAGGTGAGCAGAGTCAGCTTGAAGCAGGCGTTCTCACAGACACAGCGCACTAAGCTAACGATGGCTGTGGCACTTCAAAGAAATCACACTCACGTTATGGATCTCAGATCCTACAGCACCTTCAATTTATTCTTACTGTAACTGGCGACCTTAGTCGAAAATGATCCTTCATCTTCACTTATCTAGCCACACCAAGTACTGGGGATACATTTTAAAAGAAGGCCTACTCATACAAGTGATGCACAATTTGTTAATGATATTGAAGCTTTGAAGAATAAGTGGCCTACTTTTACCTGAGTAAAATGTACAATGGAGGACGTTTACCTTTTACAGTGCTCTCCATCCCTAAGTGCTTTAAAAGGAGGTACGGGAGGGTGGAAACATACCGTACCTACCTTCAGTGATGTATTAAGTTCTTGTTCCACTGCCCAGTGTTTCTGTTACATGACGACAGGGCTGCTTGGTGACTACTAGGCCCGGTGCAGAGCTGCTCAGAACTGTTGATGATGGTGGATGCCATCATCGCAGACAGCACTCAAACCCCTTCGGTGATTCATGGGGCCTTTGGAGTGGATGTTGGTGAGCTGTATATACCAGACAATGAAGAAAAGCACGAGGTCCAGGAACAGTATTTAACATGCAGGGTCTGTTTTTGTCCAGAAGGTGAACGCGTAGTGTCTGGTGGTGGTGTTGTTAGTCAGACTATTTTAAACCAGAGGTTCTCCTTCCTTCTCCTGTTCCTCCAAAACACCATCGCCCTCTCCTCTCCTCGCCTCCTCCTGTCCTTGCCTCCTCCTGTCCCCATTTTCTTTCTTTTTGGTCTTATGACATTCAGGGAAGCTTTAACAATGGCGATGCACACGGGGGTCAAAATGAATCAGACAAGGAGGAAGAACAAAGACTTAATGCATGAATTAATGCAAGCATGAACAAGGAAGAAAAAGTGCTAACGGGGAATTGATGGGAAAATAAAGTATGTTATTAGGGGTGAGACAGACTGACGCTGGGTGAGTCAGGGTGAATGGGGCTTGTGTGTCTTCTCTTTAAAGAATTAGTTCAATGTATTTTTTGTTGTACATTTGTATCAGTTTGTATATGGGCACATCATCACTGACAAGATGGAAGATGATGCTGACATGTACAGGCAGAGACGAGCAAACATGTTAGTCAGGAAATTCCACTACTGTTCTGATGATGTGAAAGTGACCTTGTTTCGTGCTTACTGCACCCCTTTGTATGCAGCCCCATTATGGGTCAGCTACAAAAAGGAGACCCTGCGCAAACTTCAGGTAGCATACAATGACTGTCTGAGGATACTGCTGAAAAAGCCCAGGAGTAGCAGTGCTAGTAAGCTCTTTTGTGACTCAGGGCTAAGCACTTTACAGGCTCTCTTAAGGAACCTGATGTTTAAGTTTATGTCTCGACTTGATGAGTCACAAAACTGTATTATAATGATGCTCACCACCCCCAGTTGCAGCTCGATCAGATATCAATCATATCTGTGGAAACATTGGTATGGGTGCCTTTTAAGACTCTCGTGAATAAGAGTATGTTTGTATGTGTTTATGTAACTGTTGTTGTTGTTGTTTGTTTCTCCTTTATGTTGTATGTCTTGCTATTGGGTCTAGAGCCTGTAATAAAGTTTATATATTATATTACTCTTTGTCTGCTAGCAAATAGAGTGGTGGTTTAGTGAGTTGAGGGACTACATACCTGAAAACAATTTGGTTCTCTGGTGTTAGGATGTGATCTGTCTCGTACGTGACTTATTTTGTAACTGAGCTGTTTTTTTTACTGCAGCTCAGCTCAAGCCACACACACGCACCCCCCCCCACACACACACACACACACACGCACACGCCAGAGTGTCCACTAGAGATTTAGCTCTGACATACTTCAAACTACTGCATCCAGATAATTGCTGCAGACAGTCCGGTCCGGTTTATAATACAACGGGTTATCAGCGACCTCAAGTGGACGCTCAAGGTTACATCAGAAACACTTCCGTAGCGGCTAGCGTCAACTTTTAAAAATCGCAATTAAATGAATAGAGAAATCGGACAAATGCCATCACATTTATAATCGTCACAATTTGTTCAAACGTATGCAACAACTTCTCCAAGCTGTGTGATGACAGCACAACAAGGGGAAGGCACGGTCAGGAAAACACTCGTGACGTCGCAGCTTCCCAGCATTCAGCGGGGCAACATGGCCGACACCAGGGAGAAGGGTCTGCAGGACTACAGGAAAAAACTACTCGAACATAAAGAAATTGACGGACGATTGAAAGAGTGTAAGATAACAGTTTGTTCTTAAGAAGCGTGGCGGAGGTATGCTGTTGCTGACTTGTTTTTCGTAACTGTTCAGTGGAACGGATATGCCCCGGTTAGCATTTGTGCTAGCTACTGCTTTGTCATGCAGTCAGCTTCTCCATAGAAATGAATGGCCTGCAGATCGTCTACGACGCTAGCATTGCTAACCATAACGTAGCTTTCTGTGTGACGTTAGCTTGTGTGTTGTTGTGGTAAGTCCGCCATACCGCTCAAAAATCCAAATATATATTAATGGAATTCGTCTTGTCTGGTCGTGTGTAACCCGTTGTCAGCAAACTGAGCTAAACGAGGACATGTACCGTTTGTTTGGAGAACCGCAGCTGCAGAGGCTAACACTCCCTGGCCGTCGGTCAGTGTTGTATTGTCTGTGAGCCCCGACACTAACCTGGAGTGTCCTTCTGTGTTCTGGTGGTAGTGAGGGAACAGCTAAGGGAACAGACAAAGCAGTACGAGAAATCAGAGAACGACCTGAAGGCTCTCCAAAGTGTCGGGCAGGTAAGAACGCATTTACTGTCATTCTGGATACGCAGCTTAGCGCCTCAAATGACAGCAGCAGACGAAATATTGATCGATTTGTTTTATGCAGATTGTGGGCGAAGTTCTCAAACAGTTGACCGAAGAGAAATGTAAGTTCAGTTTCATAAAAAAAAAATACTTTACGCACAGTGTTAGATTCGTTGTCGTATGTTGAATGTTTCACTGACCCCGGACAATCTTGTTGACAGTTATTGTAAAGGCCACAAATGGACCACGATATGTGGTTGGATGCCGTAGGCAGGTATGTCCAACATATTATTTATAGCCTCCGTTTAATATTGTAATTGTTTTACATACTGTAGTGATATACTCATCTGATTTATGTGATTGTTTTCTTAATATTCTGACTCGGAGTGTTTTAAGTAGAAAATCCCTACAATGAAATGCTTATTTATTTTTGTATTCATTTTCAGCTGGATAAGTCACAACTGAAACCTGGCACCAGGGTGGCTTTGGACATGACCACCCTCACTATTATGAGGTAGGCCGGAAGCAGAATCATGTGTTGACGTTATCATGTGTTCATATTGTTGTTACAGTGTCTCTCTATCTTGGCATTGTAGATGGGGAGATAAGTAACCATGGCAACCTATTCACTTTTACATTACATTCACTTACACAGTGTTTAATTTCGGCATGTCTAACTGACTACTTGTCGGTCCACTACTGTGTCTGCAATGAATCTCGAATGGAACATCATGTGTTCATACCCTCATGTTGTCATCTGCTCATCGTCCTCTGTTACCCAGGTACCTGCCACGTGAGGTGGACCCCCTGGTCTACAACATGTCTCACGAAGACCCCGGCAGTGTGTCCTACTCTGAGATCGGAGGGCTGTCCGAACAGATCAGAGAGCTGAGAGAGGCGAGTGCATGTCGTTGTTTCAGCACAGGGCTCCTTCCCAGCCTGTGTGCTCTTAACCCTCCCCAGGGGTCACTCCATCCGCTTGTTTATGAATGTGTCCTCATTTCTAAAACGTACGCCAATATGTAAGTGTGAAAAGTAGTTTGTTTGTGTATATTTTTAATAAGACGCCATGAAATATCTATAGCTTATACGTCTGTATATTTAGCAACCTCACGGTGTAAGTGTGTATATGTATAATGTGTATCCATACATTCAGAGTTAGCAGTGAGAAGCTGGTCTATGTTGGATGCTGGTGGTCTTATTTCAGTTGTATGACCGTTAGGTGATTATAAGGCTATCTGTGATTGTACGACTATAGGATATTATAAGGATATCTTTGATGATATGACTATGGGTTGTTATAAGGCTATAGGTTATTATAAGGCTGTCTGTGACTATAAGACTAGGTGGTTATGTGGATATTAAGTTCTGTGTTGTTCCAGGTGATAGAGCTTCCTCTGACCAACCCGGAGCTGTTCCAGAGAGTGGGCATCATCCCTCCCAAGGGCTGCCTGCTCTATGGACCTCCAGGTTAGTCCTACTTCTCAATCAACCGGGACTCTGTTACATTTAGTACGAGCCGCAGGCCGCAGTGTTCCAGGTTGCTGGTGTAGTCTGTACCCTCTACTGTCTGCTGGTGTAGTCTGTACCCTCTAATGTCTGCTGGTGTAGTCTGTACCCTCTAATGTCTGCTGGTGTAGTCTGTACCCTCTAATGTCTGCTGGTGTAGTCTGTACCCTCTAATGTCTGCTGGTGTAGTCTGTACCCTCTAATGTCTGCTGGTGTGGTCTGTATCCTCTAATGTCTGCTGGTGTGGTCTGTACCCTCTAATGTCTGTTTCCTATTTCTCCCCCAAGGCACCGGGAAGACACTTCTAGCCAGAGCAGTGGCCAGCCAGCTGGACTGCAACTTCCTCAAGGTCAGTACCTTCTGTCGTACTGTTTGCAGTAGTTGTGGCCCTTTTTAAGTAGTCTCAATAGCAGTGGGAAGAAGCCAAGGCCACGGGCCTTTATTAATAAAGGTCCTAAATACAGCTAGTCCACTGATTAAGTCAATTTGTTTGTATGAATCTTTTAATTACACTCATAGTCTCCAAGGCCAATGTAAGACCACTTTTAGGCCATCCTTAAAAATATTTCTGTTTGCAGTAACAACCAATAAAAGGGTCGGTAGGTTGATCTATATATTTTTTTTTCAAAATTGTTAGTAAAAAATAAAGTACAATTTTGGTCATGATGAATACGTTGGTATGAATATGCTACGTCACTGACTGGGTCTCCAATCCGTAGAAGTTTAGCGGTCTCCTTGACATCAGTCGACACGTCACTGTAAGACTCGAGGGGAGAAGGGATGGGTAAAGATCTGGCCACAGTTCTTCCAGAACTTCGTGTTACGTTATAGCGGTGTCGAGGTATTTCAATGCATTTTAAAATGTATTGCTACGGTGCCTGAACCCATATAACTGAACGGTGACCGCAAACATATTCTTTACTGCAGCCGCAGCCACAATAACAGAAGTGCGAACCATTGATGAAATGAAGCGAATATAAAAGAAAGAACGTAGCCTACGTGTAGGCAATTTATATTTGCGATACTTACTAAAATATAATTAATAGGGTTTTATTGTATTTGCATTAGTTGTTTGAAGAGTAAAAAAAAACGGTCAGTCTTGAAGCAAGTTTACAACCGGCAAGTCGGTCGGACTAAAAGGGGGAAAAAATAATATTTGGGTCGGTCCTAAATGGACAGTCAAGCCTTGAACTTGAAATCCGAGCCCCTTCTTTAAAGGCGGGGTCCGGTGGTTCTCCTCATGAAGCGGTAGCCTCACGCTGAGCCTGTGGCTGCTCTCCAGGTGGTGTCCAGCTCCATCGTGGATAAGTACATCGGGGAGAGCGCCAGACTCATCAGAGAGATGTTCAACTACGCCCGGGACCACCAGCCCTGCATCATCTTCATGGACGAGATCGACGCCATAGGTGTGCGGACCAGCACCTTCACCCTGTCCCAGTCGCCCTCTCGTTAACAACCTCCTACTGCTAGCCAATCACAGCCACCCTCACCCTCTCATAGTCCACCACTCACACGCAGCCTACGCGATGGTCCCTCCTCACATTAGCCCGCTATGTGTTTCCATTTCACCCACAGTTTCAGAACCGCTAACCGCCCCATGTTTCTCCCCTCTAAGGCGGGAGGCGTTTCTCTGAGGGAACCTCAGCTGACCGGGAGATCCAGAGGACCCTGATGGAGGTGAGCGGGGTCCTAGGACCTGTGAGCCACGCAGAGAGGGGCTACGGGGGAAGGGCTGGTAGTTTCAAAAGGCGAAGGATTTGCTGGCTATGATGATGTGAAGTGTGTACAATGTACTGCAAATTGGAGCTCTGTACCCTTCATCAGTATAGCTCTTATACATTATACACGCACCCCCTAATCCTCGCCCCCCCCCCCCCAAGGAAGACACCTCGAGGAGGAACGCAGAGTGGGGGATCTAGGGATGGGGGGGCCAGAATGGGGTCCAGAACGGACAGACGTAATGTTTCTTCTTCTTCTTCCTCCTCCTCCTCCCCCCCCCCCCCCAGCTGCTGAACCAGATGGACGGCTTCGACACCCTGCACAGAGTGAAGATGATCATGGCCACCAACCGCCCAGACACCCTGGACCCCGCCCTGCTGCGGCCCGGGAGGCTGGACCGCAAGATCCGTGAGTATCCAGACCCGGGGAAACCCGCCGCCCTCCGAGCCAGAGCGCCATGTGCTGCTGTGTGCTCTGATGAGATGGGAGACAGTGGAGACATCGTCTGGGTGTGCCGTTCAGTTTTGTAGTCTAGAGGATTTATGCGTCGTCGGTTATTATCCGCCGTGTGTCATTAGGAGAAGGCAAGCTGTTTCAGGCTGCTGCTGAACCTTACCCCGCAGTTAGAGTGGGCCCGCCACACTCTGCTGCTTAGTGAGAGCAGCTCTTCATACACGTGTTCTGGAAAAAGGAGTGCCAGTACTGGTGCCATCAGGCCTGGGTTTGCGTCCTCTCTAGATGGACAGAATAAAGCCTCCCGGGGGGCTGCTCCCCTTTCACAGCAGGTCTGCCTCCTAGTGGCCATGTGCAGTCACTGACTTGTGCCTGTCATCTTCTATGCTGCAGATATTGAGCTTCCTAATGAACAAGCCCGCCTGGACATCATGAAGATTCACTCCAGCCCCATCACCAAGCATGGAGAGATTGGTACACACACGCACACGCACACGCGCACACACACACACACACCCAGTTCAACATCACCATTCCTCTCTTGCGTTCGCCTCCTCAGATTACGAGGCCATCGTGAAATTGTCGGACGGCTTCAACGGCGCCGACCTGAGGAACGTGTGCACGGAAGCGGGTAACAACACACACACCCCCTGATGGCCGGTTTGAGCTGTGTCCCGCGGTACCGTGGTAACCGTCTCCCCGTCTCCTCCAGGTCTGTTTGCCATCCGGGCCGACCGCGAGTACGTCACCCAGGAGGACTTCATGAAGGCCGTCCGCAAGGTGGCCGACTCCAAGAAACTGGAGTCCAAGCTGGACTACAAACCCGTATAACCCCCCCCCCCCCGACGCCCAGCCCTCTACGTCTACGGAGGAAAGACACGCACCGAGTCCTTTCACAGTCCCACAGTCTGAGGCTTTGAGTTGCTGTGGGGAGAATCTTGTGGAAAAAAACTAACAAAAAAAAAAGCTCCACCCTTGTGTTTATCATTTGTTTTTTATTTCTTTGGTTTTTGTATGTTTGTGTAAAGGAACGTTTGAAAGGTGGTAGGATTTCTTCACACTGGCCAACAGACGAGGGGACACACGGGAGGATGTGTGGAAATCAGCTTTCCATTTCCTGCTGAGTTTAGCCCCGCCTTCATGTTCAGGTTGCTGACAGGTTCTGGCTTCTGTGAGAACACTTGTATAAAAACAAAAAGGTTGATTTACTGAATTAAAAACATGACATTATAAATGATCTGTGGCCTGTCCTTTCTATTTGTGTTGGTTTCCTCCATATCTTTGCTGATTAATCTTCTTAGAAACCAATGACCCATTGAGACTAGCACTTTCTGTAACCCCACGATTGAATCACCTGTACAGATATAGAAATCATTTTGAGCCGAAGCCTGAAGAGCAGTCATCAGTTTCTGTTGAATTGAGGAAGTTGGTCAAAAAATAAGTGATGACACGCCGATAGTATGTTGTAATACAGTTACTATTTTAAATTTCAACCGCACGGTCAAGTAATTCTTAGAAAAGGCATTAAAGATTATTCTGACTTATATTCATTCCCTGTATTAGGTCTATATTTGGCTGTAGAGCATCTTGCTCCAATTACAACTTTAGATGGACAATTATTGTGCATTTTGCCTTTTATTATGGATTCTTTATCTGCTGACTACATCCTGGATGTGAGGCTGGAAAAAGACTACTGTACTTGCTGTACTGTACTTTGATATTCAGTACACACGGTGGCTAACTGCACTGCGCCAAGACACTGGGCTGCATCCTAATAGACAAGTCCCTGTAGCAGGAAAAGTCTGTCTCAGAAGGCTTTCATGTAAGAGATGTGAACGCATCATTTTGTCATTTTGTTGAGACAGAATGCTTGTTTTTTTTTTCGATATAACGTACAGCTCCTCGGCCCGTGTAGACCAACATCACACGGGTCTATTTGAGAAAAGCTCGTTTTTCAACGCTTTCTATACCTAACCGTGGGACAGTTCTTAGAGACGGCCGTTAGGGGGCGCCGTCAACACGACTGAAGCGCGAGTTTGCAGAGCCGTTAGAGAACGTAATGAACATGAAATAAATGCGTTTTATTGGTGAGTAATAGCCTACACAAGAAGAGATACTCAATTGGATATTCTGTAACGTTATAAATAACATTTTTTTTTACTGACTTACATTAATTACAACCGTTTTATGCACACACTCAAACGTCTAGTGCTATTTGTGTTCCTTTTAACAATTAAACTTTTCTGTATCCTGTTTGACTTCAATGCATCTTAACCAACTCTCATAATTGATATTTCTTATGTTGTATTCCATCCTGCTTCATAGCATCATGGTTAAATCGTAGGCCTATATAGTAGGCTATTGTAAGTCGAAACAGAAGTAAGGAGATACCATAATTAGGCCTACCGATTAAGTTTTGACCTTTGGGCATTTGGTTCCTCTATGCCAATGTCACAGAAGAGGCTTTCTCTCTGCACTAAACAGGGTGGAATTCTTCAAATACTTCCACTATATCAAGCCAGTCTGTGTGCCCCTGAAGACACTCACTCTCAATCAATAGACTCTTCTTTGTGTCTTGGGAAAATCAATGCAGAGAGCCGAGTGAATCTCAGGGTTTAGACGTTAAGCAGCTAATGAGATGTTTGTATCGAGGCTAACGTTGAAATGTTGATAGCACCTAGTGGGATACCTATATTTATCTATCTTTCTTTCTTGTATGTTTCACTGGTGTATCAAGTATTCTCAAAATTAGTAAGGCCTATTAAATGATTCCTATATTGTTTTGTGTTGTGGCCTATCATATTGTCTTTGTCTCACATACAAAATGAAGGCTGAATTAACTTAAAAGTGTTACATTGCATTGCAGAATATGTAACCATTCCACTAATGTTGAAATGGGCTGCAGTATCAAAAATCAGCTATTTTGCACATTTGTCCTGCTTCTTAATACGATGAGGAGGGGAGGAGAGTTGTGCTCTGAGTTCATCTCACTAATCCTCTCTCTCCTTTCCTCTCTGCATCATCCTTTCATCAAATTCTCTTTATCTCTCTCCCAACATTCTGACATAGCTGAAAATTGTCTCTATATTTTCTGTCTAGCGCGCTCACATACACAGTAGCACACACACACATAGCACACGCACACACACACACATACACACACAGTAGCACACACACACACAAACACACTCTCTCTCTCACACACAGACACACACACACACACACACACACATAAGCATCTGCACATATAACACACACTCTCTCACACACACATAGCAGAGCAGCCTGCTGCAGCAATTCAGGAGTGTTAGTGTTTAGTATACGGTTTGGTATGGGGGGAGCAACGTAGCATTTTTTCCAACCCTACTGGTTCCCTCGTCAATCAATGAAACACATTTCCACCCGTCCATCAATTGCAAGAGACGAACACAGCATTAAAAACATATATCATTTATTATAAGAACGCATGCCTTCGTTGACAAAATCCACCCCTGTAGAACCACTGGTGCCGTTACAGTGGGAGGGTGATCATTTTTACACACAGGATAACATTAGAACCATTAGAAACCACCACGGTGGAAGATAAATCCTGGGACGGAAGGTAAAACCTGGGACGGATTCACATCGAAAACCTGGGTGGAAAAACCCAGTGCAGTCCCCCCCCCGTTCCTCATCTGTGTGACAGTAAAGGTGTCGGGCTCCCAGGCCGTGTCGTGACTTGAACTTGACAATGTAGGGGGTGGAGTCACGCAGAACGCCCCAAAAGAGTTTGTCGCTGTGAAGTGTGCGACCGTGCTCATATTTCAAGTGTCCCCGGAGAGGAAGAACATCATGAAGCCGAGGAAGGATCAATCGTCGATGAATGTTGAGCGAATGTATTTTTTTATTTTTTCGAAAGTCATCGATGATGTTTAGTGCGCGTTTAGGATGAAAGGCAATATGTCCACATCTAGTTCAGAGGAATAGAGGTGGTTCACTCTAGTCATGTGTTGTCCTATCAGCATCCTTTACCCTTGGCTTCAAGTCAGGGAACATCACAAGCGCGCACACACACA
>OMKI01012221.1:0-12947 GCA_900302315.1 Phycis blennoides | reverse complement strand
ATTGTTATGATGCGAAGATGCAAAGTTGGCCATGGAAACACGTCTAATCTGAGGAAACACCGGGTCAAACACAAAACATATCCAAAAGCTGAGGAGTGTTCCGTGTTTGAAAGCCTTTAGCTTGATAGCCCCGCAGCAGCAGCAGCAGCTGCAGCTATGGTAAGAATGCCAGTAACCAGCACCGAAGAAGTTAAACCCTCCGTGGACGACAAAACATAATTCAGGGGCATCAACAACTTCAGGTAATGAATGAGTTAATGTTGGGGATAACTGGGTTAACCACAATAACCACTTTTACTGGTTGATGTAAGCTTAGCATTTTTACTACTGACAAAAAGCCCAGTAACTGGCTGCAATTAGTTTAGGTTGTGACCTTAGCATAAAGTAGCTAAAGATTCATTTAGCTAGGCATCATTTAATTGAAAATATATAGTTTTTAGTCATCAGCTCGTGAGTCGCGTCGTTGACACTCTTGCTTCCATTTGCAGGTGACCCAGTGACTCTCCACATGCCGCCACGCCAGTGACACCCAGGGGTGACACACTTCATCCCGGTGTACGATACGTCGCTACGACGCCAAGGTATCACCCAGTGATGCCCCAGAGACACCTGCGAAAGCTCTCTCGCTGCGGCGACAGATCCGTTGTAGCGTGTGGTGTGTGACATGCTCCAACTAAATAACAATGTCAAAATTATGTTATTGTCATGAGAGAAAGTAAAGCACCAGTTCAAATGTGAGCTGTACCCAACACTAGTGTGGCTGCATGGAGCTCCATCAGAATGAGCGGTGGATGATCATAGTGGTGTCCAGAGTGTTAACCTTCATGGGCGTGTATAGTGCGAACCCCCGCTGTGT
The DNA here is from genome assembly GCA_900302315.1 of Phycis blennoides. Classification (NCBI taxonomy): domain Eukaryota; kingdom Metazoa; phylum Chordata; class Actinopteri; order Gadiformes; family Phycidae; genus Phycis; species Phycis blennoides. The sequence continues at coordinate 12,091 of OMKI01012221.1, read as the reverse complement.
GTCTGGTGTACGGATCGGCGTCAGACCCGTGGTTAAAAGTGGCACCCGGGAGGGTTAACCTTGGCAGGCGTAGCACCCAACCCAATGTTCGGCCGACAAAAATAAAACACTTGTTGCGTTTTATTGTCATTTAATGTTTAACTTTTTGCACAACTTGCTCGACTGGGCCTCTTCTGGTCGACTAATCAACTATACATTAGTTAACTATTAGGGAGCAGCCCTGGTTATACTGAGATTACTATTCGGCTCGTCATCAAGTAGTTATTGGCCATGTTGAGGGAACGTGTTAAAGAAGGCTACGATCAGTTGAGTTATTAGTCTTATGCTTAAGGATAGAGTAAGGAGGTGGACCTTTAATAGAGCTATATTATGATGGGAAATTTTTTTTTTTATTTGCCCTTTAAAAAAAAAATAAAAAAGAGGCACCAACCCGGCTGACCCAGGGAAAGGTCTCTGTTGAAAGAATGGACTAAAAAAAGAGGAGGAGTGACGTTACCTTTCCCTCTCCGGTGCTGATCAGCACATCAACCGCGTACACCTCGTGGACTTCAAACTCGGCCTTCTCGTGGTCCTTCCTGCAAAGCACAACGAGGAGCTTCAGTCGCCGCTGAGGGAAGGCAGCGCGAGGTTTCAAACCACACCGAGTAGGGACGCTTTCGTTTACCTTTGCTGCTCAGTAGGATTTTGAATAATTGTTTTCTCGCCATCAATAATGTGCTGTTTCAGCTGGTGGGACAGCATACCTGCAGAGTGAAGTATCAATTTAGGACAGGTTTGTTGCAGTGGGGCACAATGGGTAGGGCTGAGAACACTGGTCGACGCCAGGGGAAGGCCCGCCGTTCACTCACCCTCAATGGGGGAGCACTTGAAAGACTTGGCGATCTTGTTCCAAGCGTCTGTCACTTGTGAGTTCTACATGAACAATAGAGACGAGGCTACATTAGCCTGAGCAATGACGGGGGATATTGTGGACTCATTGGGAGCAATCACCAGAGGAGGGGGGGGGGGGTGCATGTACCTGGTTCCCAGGCTTGACGAGGCGGAGGGCGGCCTCAGCACAGAGGTGAGCAGCCCGGAGCACGTCAGCCTTCCTGCCCGTTAGGGGGGCGTCCTGGAAATGAAAGGTGTACAAATGGGCATTGAGTATGACAAAAGACACACAAAAGGGAATCCATGCAAAGTTCCAACTTAAAAAGATTTAAGATTTGTCCTACAGCGACGACATACCTTGGTCACGCCAACGACAAAGCTGTGGGCCACGTTTGATATGAAGCCATCCACATGCACACCAAGATCACTGAAAGGACCGGAAAACATACCCCCCAAAAAACAATCACAAAAAAAAAAAACATAACGACAAGCAGAATTATGTGTAATTCATGAAAAGAACAAGTGATGCGAGTGCTTACATTTTAACAAGGTCTCCATTCTTGAGAATGATTTCTGCATCGCTTCTCAGAGGAGAGAAGTGGCATACACAGTTGTTGACTGAGACACTTGTTGGAAAAGCAATACCTGAGAACGACAATGGCATATAAAATATAAACATATAAGCACACAGAATGGAATAGGATAATGCCATACATCGTCATTATACACAACTTCAATAACAGCCAATCATTAAAGAGGAAGACCTTTCTTCATGTCCTTCTCCTTTTTGAAGACTTTCCCGGTCTCTGCGCTGATGAACGCGTCTCCCATATCGCAAAGGCTCAGCACTGGTACACCTGCTTTAGCTGCGTCCACCACGACCTTCAGGGCCTCTGCAGAAAGAAAGAACGACAGGTGGCAGCGTTATTATTTCACAAACTTGAACTACATTTAACAAGTGTCCCTTAGAAACACTACGGAACCACTTGCTTGCCATTTCTGGCCAAATAAAAAAAAAAATCCCAAGACATTTTAAATCATCGATTTCTAATTTGACTTGTTGATTTGGTGACTTGAAAGCTTTTACTGAAAATAGTATGAATGTGTGTCTTTTAACGGAATCAAGCTAGCATGAGTTTGACATTTGACAAACTTGATGACAGCTGGGAAGTAGCCGCCAGCGTTTGAGTAACGTTACGTTCCCGACGATGATTATGAACCACGATGTTTACACCTAAAACCTTAGTGCAGCATGGCGACTAATGAGTTTAGTCTATCTAGCCACAGCCCATGTTCTAATGTGGCATAGCCCTAGCATAGTGATTGTATACGATGGAGCTTAGCTGGCTAAACTAGCTAGCCATTGTTACCTAGCAGTAGGCTAATGTTAGCTTGCAAAGCTTAGCAGAGTAGCATAATTCCCAAGGCTATGTGACAGCAGCGTAACTGGAAAGCTGCAATTACAAGCTAACAAAAAACGAATATATGTATATTTAGTGCGCAATCATGTCCATATTTGTCAGAAATGCGCTTCTTAATGACGCCCCATGCTTTTCCTAGGGCACATGGCATCAAGGTAGACATGGGTAGCAAATGGTACATTTATACTCACGGTTAGCGATCTCAGCTCCCATCTTGTACTTGGTAACCACCAAGTCATCGGCGATGGTCTGCTCTTGTGAATCTTCGTCCCCAGACATATTGACAATATGTGTTAGCACTCGAAATAACTTTTTCGCGGCGGGTCTCTGCCACAGAATCGACCACGCTGCCCGGTTCTCTCAACAGTGCTCCACTCAAAGGCCCGCCCGACTCCGGCTACTAGACCCCGCCCACATTTAGCACACGTCCAATGCACGCCAGCTACGCGTCATCCGCATCTGCATGCCTCCATCTCATCTCACGTCTGTCTACTCTGTGCCATTTGCATTTGCGTTCTGTCAGGGTCGTGAACACATCTTTGTTGACAAGATTTATTATAGTACCAATAACGTATACAAAATATATTTTTTTTATCAACATAGCAACATTGGAATACATCAGGTCAATACAAATGACAAGTGAAGGCTTGTCACAGCATCACATTTTTTGATATATGAAACATTGTACATTGCAAAGCCATTATACCCAGCACTCTAGATATGTTTTGTTCATTTTTTGAGTGTAACTGCAACTGTAATATATTCATTTACAAAAGATAACATTTTTTTAGGTACGTATGGCGTCTGGCTTTAGAAACAGTCTGCTGTGCCAATAGTCTGGGTTGTCAAACGACGCACACATGCCGCCGCCCATCTCCGGGGCTACGTCCACCCCCTTCACCGAGAGGTTCTGGTACTCTGGCAGCTCACGCCCGTGGGATCTCTCAGGAAACCCGTCCATCTCCTCATACTCCTGGGCTGCTCTAGCTGCTGCTGCTGCTGCTGCTGCCGCCGACAGTGCGCCAGACCCCGCCGTGCCGCTGAGCTTCTCCGCTCGTCTTCCTTGCCTGTTGGAACGGAGGACCTCCACACGGCACTCTCCCTCCCGTCTTTGTTTCTTCACTGTCTCCACTGATGGACGCTCCTCCCGGGCGTCCGCCGTCTCCACCGCCGCCGCCGCCGCCGCTTGACGTGCGCCACGTGTCTGACTTCCATGTCTCTCTGTCGCCGCGGTGTCTTGGTCTTGGGTGCGAGAGCCCGACGACACATCCATGTCCTCATATTCTCCAGCTTCTCGTCGATGCGCCTCTCCCGGCTCCTCGGCCACGCGTGGCGTCCCGCTCTCCGGGTGTTCTCTGGCCGGCACCAGGTTCTCCGGCGAGTCTCTTGGACCGGCCATGGCTACCACGCAGACGTCCGCCCGCCGGGGCTCGTCCACCGCGGGGCTCGGAGGCGTCGGGCTGTCTCTGTGCCCCGCGCCCGCTACGGGTAAAGGCGTGGGGACCGGCGTCCGTGCGGCGGGGTCTCCAGCGGAGCTGAGCTGTTGGTTCATCACCTCGTAGTCTTGGGGAGAATCGGGGGGGTTTGCCAACGGTGACGGTTCACCCCTGGCAGAGTTTGAGTTCCTGCCACCGCTGGGTCTTTTTACTGTGAGACAAGAGACGACATAATGTGAAATACACTCACGGGAAGGGTTTGTGTCATTTGAGGTCACGGTGAAGGGAAAGTTGATAGTTGATGAGTTGGGACGTCTGCCACATCTGATGCTGAATCCTTACCTCTCCCCATGCTGCTGCCGGGTGAACCAGGCAGGACGTAGCCGTAGTGGTCTATCTCCTCTTCGTCCTCCGCACCGTCCTCAGTCGGTGGTTTGCGGGAGGACGGCTCCGAGGCGGTGGAGAGCTTCCTGGGTGAGCGGCCCATGGATGTGTGTGAACCGGCGCGCGCACTCGCAACCCTCCTTGGCCTGTGGAGGCTGCCCGTCAGCGGGATGCCCTCGGGGAGCTCCTCCTCCTCCGGGTCTCGCCGCCGCCCCCCGAGCCCCTCGGAAATGGTGCACGCCGAGGTCAGACGGGACCTCTGGGACCGTCGCTGCACGGGGGAACAGTTTGTGTGACAGCCGAGGTGAACTAATCCTATTGTCTTTAAATGGGCCGATGGGGGGAAGAGCCGACACATTTATACGCGGCTAACTTCCTGCAGTGATCGGGTCTTGGCAAAGGGGCAGATTCATGATATTGATTTGTCAGCGGACTACACTACACAAGATATTCATGCATCAAGATGTTATTAAGTTGATTGCAGTATATCTACCAGTGTTTTCTCATGTGTAAGAGCAGACTGACCTTCTCTCCTGTTTTGGGGGCCATAGGCAGATACCCCACTGGTCCACCTTGAGAGGTGCAGCTCTGCAGGGGACAAACAGACCCAGAAGATCAAGAGCTCGTTCTCAAAGACAACCCAATGGGATCCGTCCGTACGGAATACGTAAACGCGTTACCCTGTGCGAGTTCATCCTCAGACGGGACAGACTGCGGGGTGGAGAGAAGTGAAGCGGAGGCGTGGCCATGCTGTCCTCCATGTCCTGGAGGTCCTGATCCCCCAGAGCCACCTCCAGGAGACCCCTCTCTGACTCCCGGTGGGGATGCTCCACTGGTCCGCCTTCCTCTCCGTCCGACTGTAACACCACAGTGGAGGTTAAGGCTCTTCACCCGCAGCCACCAAACACGCTCAATAGACTCTAGAGTCTATTGTCAGACGAATGTAAAGTCTATGAAGCGCACCTTTATGACGAGGAATCGACGCGGGTCTCTGGCCATACGCGTGAAGTCACTGGCCAGCTCTTTGAAAGTTGGCCGTATGTTTTCATCGATCATCCAGCCTGTGAAAAACACATTGATAGCCGCGTGCTTAAAACGTTGTGATCATGTGGATCAACGGACAGATGTTGCCGGTCTGACATACAACGACACTCACACTTGACCATGACCATGTACACGTCTATGGTGCACATCTGCGGCTGGGCCAGGCGCTCGCCCTTCTCCAACAGGCTGAGCAGGTCGTGTGGTGGGGTGGAGGCGTACGGTTCGGCCCCGAAGGACATCATCTCCCACACCGTCACCCCTAGCAAGCGCAAGGAAGGAGGTCCCCATCAGTATTGATGTTGGGCATTTATTCAAGTATTTATGTCTTGTTCATTTCAGATGCCACCTTCAGAAAGTCACAATCGAAATGGGATGTGACAACCAGACACTCAGACACAGTCAGTAGCGCACTTAAAAGCAGAGGTCTCGCTCTCTCTCTCTCTCTCTCTGTCTCTTTCTCTTGCTCTCAATTAAATTAAAATCTTTCAATATATCTCTCGCTCTCTCTTTTTCTCTCTCTCTCTCTCTCTCATACATGTGTGCGCGCACACACACACACACACACACACAGGCTTACCATAACTCCATACATCACTCTGATGGGTGTATCGTCGAAACAAAATACTTTCCAGCGCCATCCATTTTATGGGAGTCTGGGAGAGAACGGTTTTGATTCCATTAAGCAGCTCGCAGTTAGAAACTCACTTGTGATGAATAGCTGAGTGAAATGGGTCTCGCTCACCTTTGTGTCGCTGTACACGTATTTCTTCTCGTCGTGATGGAGAAGGTCTGCCACTCCGTAGTCAGAGATTTGGACCTGGTAATCGTTCTTCAGCAAAACGTTGCGTGCTGCCAAGTTCCTATGGACCATGCAGTGTTCCTCCAGGTAGAACATACCCTGGGGAACACAGCAAGGAGGTACGAAGTGTATTAGGAATAGTATAGTTTCAAGTGTTATTGTCACACACCAGATAACAACATACATCATTACCGGCAGTGAAATTCTTGTAGCTCGGGTGAACTCAACTTTATAAAATACGAATAAAAAAAGTACATGTGCATATAAATAACAACAAATCTAATCAAATCAAATAAGTGGCAGAGTAAAGTCGGTGAGGTAGATAAGTGGAGTAGTAAACAATGAATGATGGACAATGGAAGTACAAGGGCATAGGGAGATGCTCACGGAGGTAGACAAGTTTTTATACTATAATATACAGTACTACAAATATATCATAGTATATTATAGAAGCACATTCTGCTGTAAAAAGACAACGAATCACAGTCAATCACATCAATTGAAGCTCTGGATGCCCTTACCTTTGCAATCTGCACACACCAGTTGAGCAGCCGCTGGGGGTCCACGCTGTCCCTGTGGTGCTTGATGTGCTCCAGCAGGGAGCCATGGGTGCTGAACTGGGTGACCAGCTGCAGGCTGGAGCCCGGACAGATACCCAACAGCCTGACTATATACGGGTGATCCAGGCTGCCCATGGATAGCATGTGCTGTGAAAACGAAGACAATCTTTTATTTGGGATGTATTGCATGTGTGTGGATTAATGAACTACAAAATGGTGTCCCATCTGTGCTTCACACAATGGCCTTTGGGATTTAAATATGATGACTAAGAGGGGAACAGATAAGGAGATAAAAAGATGAAGATACTGGTTCTCACATCAGTAATGTCAGTGAAGGTCTGCCGCCCAGAACTGTCCTCAATGGTCTTGATGGCTACAGGAATTTTTACCGTTTCTCCCTCAGGAGTCCAATATCCCTACACACCATTTCAAACCTCAAGTCACTTCATTTGGACAAATATACAGTATATAGTAGTGGATGTAGTAGTATCTGCCAATTAAGATATTCAAAAAAGACATCTTACCTTATGCATTGTACCAAAAACTCCAGTTCCAAGACTCTTGACTTTCTTCAGCTCAGGGGTTCTCAGGATCCTTGCGTAGGCTTTAGTCCCCTTCTCTCCAGGACCCAGCGGCTCAAAACTCTGCCCGGGTAAATCACAGGTTGTTATTCAAAATAAACCTGTGCTGGACCACAACTGAGCACACAAAGAGGAGTACGTTGCTAGTGTGGGTGTGTTCCCTGGGATGTACTCACCTCCCCACTCTCCAGGTACCTTCTCATAGCCCTCTTACTACGGATGGCAAGTCCTCTGTGGTACAGCAACCCCAGCAGGACCAGCACCAAACACACTATCAGGCCGGCCGGGACTCCCAATGCTATGCCTGTGGTCTGTCTACTGCCGGGAGAATTGAGAGTCTGCTGATTATTAATGTAATGAGACAGAAATGTCTGAATGTCAAGGTGTAGTGATTGATATTCACCAACAGAGGGAACTGCTTACTTTGTACTTGCTAGGAGTGCTGTCTCTACACAGTCGTTCAACTCGGGGCCAATGCATCTGTAAAGGTCCACATGTGTTTATTTTAGTACATCATGTATATTATATATCTCGTGACATCCTATGGGATAAGCTACACGATAATCCATACTCACCCTTGGGTGCAGTTCAGGTGGCAGGGTTCACAATCACCCTCCATGTTGGGGTACTTGAAGATGACCCCCTTCTGTCCATCAGTCACACCGCTGGGACACGAGGACACACAGTGGGGGCCGTCCCTCAGTGTGGCACATGTGACACACTCATCTGGTCCCTGATTGGTCAAACATCAAAGTGGTGTGTGAGAAAAACAAAAGCCTACATAATCAACACCCATTCTGCCAGAATAGTGGATGTTTTTACAGCCGAGAAGAGAAAAAAGACATTTAGGATGTTGTTTTAAGCCCGGATAAACAGTTGGAAGTTAAGAGATTTGTAATGTGATTAGTAATGACAAAATGATGTGCACGGCTGGCGAGGTCCTGCTATTATTTCTATATCAGGTCCGAAAGCGAAGCAAGCAGGAGGTTTCAAGATGTGTGTGAGACAAGTCAATCTATTTCCAATTAAAAAGACATTGAATTGCGTTGTCAATCTGTGTTATTACTGAGGTGGTCAAATTCCAGCGCTGGTATTGGCAAGGGAATTATAGCACAGACGACTTCCCTCTTTAAGTCTAAAGAGGGTGTATAGTATAAGTAAAATACTATTTGATGTCGTTGTAGAATAGAGCCATACTATTCAGCAACTGTCAAACCTACTTCCATGGTTTGGACCCACCCATTCTCACCTGACCTCACCTACTCCTAATCAATGGGCAACTCCTGTCCATTTCCTTTATGCTGTCTAGCAGCAACACAAACCAAATGGGAGGGTCCTCTCTCCCTGTGAGTCTGATACACATCTACGGTTGTGTGTGTGTGCGCGTGATTAAAAAAACAATAACCACCCAGACTCTCATCATCTCCTGTTGCTCTTCGTGTGTGTGTGGCGACAATACGTGGCTGAGGCAGAAACCTCTGTTGTCCCTCCCACATTCTTATCGACGTACCATGGCGACGATGGACCTCCGAGTGGAACAACCCTAGACAGAGATTCTACAGTGGCGTAAAACGTTGCTGTGTGACAGTCAGTGTTACGTTACCGGCCCAGCACAGCTGACGCGGCCATCCTGGGGCAGGCACTCTGGGTGACACGCAACACACTCGCCCTGGGACCCCGCGATCTCCCTCACCTCTCTGGTGGAGACAGGGTACAAAAACAGACCTCTGCTCAAACGTCCATCGGGTAAGAGCTGATGAATCCGATGGTTAGGCTGCTTGACTCCCAGCCAAAAGGTACAGGGGTTCATGTCCTGGGTTCAGAGACTCAAGACTCACTTGTTCAGCGTTCACCTGAACCCTGGATAACATCCATCCTCTACCTCTATAAAAAAAAAATAAAAACTACCCTCATGCTCTTGTATGTTGTACGTCTTGGCACTTTATAATTGCTCTTTGTAACTTGGCACTTAGCCAGAGATGTTGTATACCATCAATGGTTAACCTAGCAATTGAAATGCTTCAAACTTGTTCTGTGACTTTCTTACTGTATTAGCAGCAATGAAATGTTTCACCTTCTTCAGACAAATGTACTCTTTGTAAGTTGCTTTGGATAAAAGCGTCTGCTGAATGCCCTAAATGTAAATAAATGTCCTACCTGAAGGCATCCTAGAACAAGATAATAAGGCCTCACCTACTTCTTAATGACATTGACCTGAATTCTCTGTAATTCCATTTGGATTACAGTGTCTGCTAAAATGATTGCATATTAAAATATTGAAAATCCCACACAACCCAAAAAAATGCTGTTTAGAAATACTGACCCTGTGAAGAAATGGCAGTTTGCAACACAGACGCCATCGCGACTGTAGTTCCTACAGGAGACACACTGATCCGGCCCCGGGCCCCAGCAGCCAGCCTCTGAACACAGCGGGTTACACACCTGGCCCTCGGCCACTGGAGTCACAGGGAGAGAAAATAACATATTCAAATAAATGTCAGAAAATATCAAATATATTTTATATTCTAAACATATAAATAATGATAATAATGATTGATCATTATTTCTTAATAAAAGAATAGACACAGAACGATACACAATATGTCTTACTTATTTAAGTTGTAACTACAAATGATAAGGGTGAAATAGTAAAAGTAAAATATTACACATTAAACAAAATTATAGTAATGGCTGTGGCACACTGCTCCAGAAGTCTGTTGAGCCTGATGTCTAACTCACCACACTGCGCCAGAGCTCTGCTGAGCTTGACGTCTAACTCACCACACTGCGCCAGAGCTCTGCTGAGCCTGACGTCTAACTCACCACACTGCTCCAGAGCTCTGCTGAGCCTGACGTCTAACTCACCACACTGCTCCAGAGCTCTGCTGAGCCTGACGTCTAACTCACCACACTGCCCCAGAGCTCTGCTGAGCCTGACGTCTAACTCACCACACTGCCCCAGAGCTCTGCTGAGCCTGACGTCTAACTCACCACACTGCCCCAGAGCTCTGCTGAGCCTGACGTCTAACTCACCACACTGCCCCAGAGCTCTGCTGAGCCTGACGTCTAACTCACCACACTGCCCCAGAGCTCTGCTGAGCCTGACGTCTAACTCACCACACTGCCCCAGAGCTCTGCTGAGCCTGACGTCTAACTCACCACACTGCTCCAGAGGTTTGTTGAGCTTGATGTCGTTGGGCCGGTTGTTGTGTCCGTGGAGCAGGCGGGTCCAGTTGACGGTGTGGTGGTAACAGAGGTTGGCGTTCTGGCTGATGAACACACTGCCGTCGTTGATCTCTCGCAGGGAGCGCAGCCCCAGAGACGTGAGGGTGGGGATACGCATCACCACCAGGGAGAAGCTTCTGAGATGGGCGGGAAAGAAACGACGGGGACTTTCGGTGAACATCTAATGTCAGTAAAATCTGTAATCTGTGACAACATCAAACAACAGCAAGGACAGTCTGAACAGAAGTTGTCTGATATAATAAACACATGGGTACTGGGAGAGCCATGCCATTCTGTTAAGGACAGAGAGTGAGATGAGATGAACCATCGTCCATACCTCCTTGTACTGATGAGGGACAGCAGTACAGCACAGATGGATGAGACGCAAAACACAGAACTGATTAGAAGCAGATGACATGCATACACACAGTGGGTTGTCCACTGTTATTAGTAGACCTGGAGATGAACAAGGGTTATGAGATGTGAGAAAAGGTTATGCAAGGGTTATGCAAACACATGGCAGTTAATATAGATTAGGGAGGGTACAGGAACACACATAAAGGCATGTGACACACACACACACACACATGCGTCTTACTTGTACAGTGTCCTCCCCTGAATGGTAGTAAGACTAGAGAAAACTGAAAGATCGTTCAGTTCTTTGGGCCAGTACTGGATGTTGAGAATATCTGTCAAACAAAATATGCAATATTTATGTTGTCGCTCCTCCTATCATATGCTACTGAATAAACACAATACATGGCTGGATCAACATTAATGTGGTAGATCCTCTCACAGATTACTGAGTAACCACATTGGACAACAAGACAACAGAACACACCGACGTTACCAACCTGTAATCTCTCTCAAGGTGCGGAACACCTCCAGCTTCTTGACATCCAAGGGTGGAATCTTTTTAAAGTCGTCTCTGTTCAACAGTTAAAGGAAAACTATGAGTCAATGCACGAGAGACGTGTATCCAAGGTGATTGATGCATGTAGGCGTCGAGCTAACCTGTAGGCATCAAGGAGGCCTGCAGGTTAGCTACGACATCCAACCTGTGTATTTTAGCTGGGGGAGCGGGAACACACTGATTGGTCGATGGGGCCGTCGCCACTTACCCAAGAATCCCTATGGTCAGGAAGTGGAGGCTGCCCTGAATCTGGGTGCAGTTGATGAAGCTGTCGATGTTGCTGGAGTCCACGGTCTGTCTGTGCTCAGCGCCCGTGCCTTCACAGGCTTCACAGTGACACAGAAATAGAGATAAATGTTTTTTTGTATTTATCCCCCCCGTGGGGGAAATTGGTTTGCAGCACAAGCACAAAATAATTAATCATAATACCACCAAAAAGAACTAATAGACATACTCATGAATATCGTTTGCACCTTACATGAAACTGGGCATAGAATAACAGAAGACAGAAAGAACAAGCGAAGACGAGAGTGTTCCCAGAACAGCTGGGCGTCCTTGTCAACCAGGAAGGAGTGGGTCGTGGAAGTGCTCTACCGTTTCACAACTTAATGGCTTGTGGTACAAAAGAAATCTTGGATCTGTTTTTTTCTGAGTAGAGGGTGGTGGTGCTGGTAGTGGTGGTGGTGGTGGTGGTGGGGGGGGGGGGGGGGGGGGGGGCGTGGGCGGGGGGGAGGGGGGGGGGGGGGGGGTGGGTGGGGGGTGGTGGGGGGGGGGGGGTTGTGTAGTCGGCGAGCACAGATCAGGATCTCCGCTCCGTGCAGTTTATTTCCTCCCCATATAAGTCTGGAGATTGTTGGT
>OMKI01012208.1:15161-27585 GCA_900302315.1 Phycis blennoides | reverse complement strand
CATTGTACTGCGGCTGTACCCTCTTTGTAATAATAATAATAATAATAATAATAATAATAATAGTAAAACATTCAACATTCATTTTTCTAGGTACTCAAAATCACTTCACAGTAAACATACCGGGTAAAATCATATAACAGGTTCCTGTAAGAATAAAAGACAAGCAGGTTAGTTAACCCAGGAGACTCATGACACAGAGAGGGAAGTGAACAGGAGCAGGTGAGCCCAGGCTTGAGAAGGTGGGCTCTGAGGGCAGGAAGCTGTCGGACATGGTCGGCCAGGGCGTCTCCAGAGGGACAGTGCGGGAGCTGAAAAAGGGTAAAGGGGGGGCATTTAGCAGACGCTTTTGTCCAAAGCGACTTACAATCAGTACATGTGTGGGGTTGGATATGTGGACAGTTGGAGGAGGAGGGGGGGATCAAGGGGATCGAACCGCCGACCCTACGGTTAGCGGACAACCCGCTCTGTCCACCCGCTCTACCCACTGAGCTACTGCCGCCCATTGAAAAGGGGCCCCGTCGCCCCCAGGCCTAGTGCGCTGGCGTCCACAGACCTGACGCATCGGTTATGGTGCTGTGGTGGCCGTAGGGGCGGGGCCAGGTCATTAACGACTTTGTAGGTGGTGTGTAGTATTTTTTTTTTACTCATCCGTGAGCCAGCGGAGGTTTTGAAGAATGGGGGCAGATGCATTCTCGGAGGTGCGGTGCTGCTGTTGCAGTAATGGAGTCTGGAAGTTATGTGGGCATGGGGGAGTGTTGAATCAATGTTGAATGAGAGGGAGCGAGTGTGTGAGTTTGAGGCCGATGGTGAGGATTTACGGCCTGGATTTATTGAGTTTGCGAAAGTTCTGAAAGTTCTGTTACATCCCTGACTTTATGACCGTAAGGCATGGGGATGAAGGTGGAGTGGGCGACCGAGGTCATGATTTTAGAGGAGGGGTCCACAGTTGACAGTCATCAGCGGAAAACAGGCGCAGTCCATGAGGGTGGATATACAGAATAAAGAGCAGGAGACCAAGCACAGACCCCTGGGGGGGGGGGACCGTGGTCACGCGGCGGAGGGCTTGCAGTAGTTTACGGAGATGCTGTATTGATGTCTGTCAGACAGACAGAGTTATGCAGAGGGAGAGCCGGCGGCGGGTGGATGGAGGACGGAGCGGTTGATGGTTGAACAAAGGAGATCGAGGAGGATGAGGGTGGCGAGGAAGCCAGAGTCAGCACCGAGAACTGTGTCACGAGTGATTTTCAGTGGGGTGCTGTGCTGCATTTGGCGAGGAAGCAGGAGCACAAAGGATATTGGCGCCGAGGAGGGACTGAAGTAGAGCGACGATGACTAGAAGGGGGGGGGGAGGGACTTCAAAGAGCTTTACAATTTTTTGGCCTCACATTCACACACATTCACACACCCACGGTCGGTGTCAACCATGCAAGGCGCCGGCTCATCGGGCGCTGCCGCTATGAAATGTGAGGTTGATGTAAGTCCCAACGAAACAACTCTGCAGTGAACAAACATACAGGCTGCTTCTCAGCCGCGGTGGCTCTTTGTGTCCTTCTAGGTTAAGACGTCTCTTAATGCAATGTCACAGTGGCTTACTCGGTCGAACGAGCCTACTGCATGTTCCCAGTCAGCTGAACTACACAGAGCTGTGGTCAATGGGATGGCGGAAACATTGTGCCTATTGAATTTCTGTTCACCACTGAAAGTAATAATACCAATAATAAAAAAAATATGTTGACAGCAAAATAGTTTCCAGAGGAAATGTATCATCAAAGAGTCCCCGGTTCCATTTGGACCTATGGTTCTGGCTTACACTGGAGAACTGGATCTTAGACTTTGGGAGGCCGATTGTCATGGTAAGATATAAAACACACTGACGTGTCGTGTTCCCCTGATTTTCATGTTTCTGAGTTAACATTAATATGATGTCTTAGATTGTCCTTCCACTAGAATGGTTTCCCCTGAACAAGCCCAGTGCTGGGGACTACTTCCACATGGCCTACAATGTAATCACGCCCATCCTCTTGCTGAAGGTACGTCTGTTCACAACAATACGCAGGCCTTCTGACCAACAAAGCAACTAGAAAAAGACCCCAGATTTTCTTTGCAATATTATTTCATAAAACATTACCGACTTACTTCCACGTCCTTCCATCCATGTACTACATACTCATTCACAGAGATGAGGTCTTGTGACGGCTATGGATCTTGTCTTGTAAATAACACATCTTCTGACTTCTGCTCAGCTGATCGAGCGCAGTCCCAAGGTGCTGTCCCGCTCGGCGGTCTACCTCGGCATCATCACCCTGGTGATGGGGGCCAGCATCCACCTGGTGGGGGACTCCATCAACCACCGGCTGCTGCTGAGTGGCTATCAGCTCCACCTGTCTGTCAGGGAGAACCCCATCATGAAAGACCTGAAGCCTGCATCACTGGTACGCCCGCATCCCCTTTTCATGTGACTGTTGATGGTTGTGCTCAGCGGGGAAATGACGCACCTGATTTCAATGTAATATTTGTAATTCATCTGAAAAAATATGCTGGTATTGCTATGTATACACGCAAAACAAACGGGCAGTAATATGGGTGCGCATTTTTTTCTGAAACCAAAGTAACATGATCCTAATTTCCTTTGAACAGTAATAAAACCCAAAACCAACAAACAGCGAATTAATAGAAGTATAGAAATGTAGCAGAAACTAAGATGTTTCTTCTCCAAATATCAAGATGTTTTGATGTCTATGACAAACATAACATAACATAACATAACATAACATAACATAACATAACATAATAAATACACCAGAATGCAGGCCGTCGTGGGGCTGCAGTCCCGGAGTTCACGGGCTGCCACCGGGTACATCAGAGACTGAAGTTTGACGATAGATCATAGATTGAACAGCACACACAGTCCCCTGCCTGAGCATTTGGAGCCCAGGTGTAGTACAACTGAGTGCACATCCCATAAGCGCTTCAAACAGCTCTATAATTAGCACTTGTTGTTGCTAAGTGGGGCGATGATTCAGAAGATTGAGGAGTGACTTGGGTTGCAACCATAGGTGGCACTATTGGATAAGAGAGCCACAGAGAGCTTGAGAGAGACTTCATTGACTACAGAATGTCTCCAGGCTGCCTTTTCTCAGCTCATTGATAATTGTCATTATATGTTTGTTTTTATTTCCAATTGATTGATTGATTGATTGATTGCTGTCAAAAGCTCACAACAGCTTTGACATGTTTCATTTCTCCCTAGATTGACTCATTCGAGCTGTTGTACTTTTATGACGAGCACCTGGGACATTTAATGTGGTAGGTGATGCTGCCTGACAATTGAAGAACAATAATGTCAAATGAAATTAAATTAGGAATTCTAGAGACATGACATGAGCTTCCTTTTCCTAAATAAATAATACTCTGCTGTGGGCCATTCACGCTCAGGGAGTCATTTAGACCCTAGAATGCTGGCAGCCAATCAAAGACCATACATGTGCATCTTCACAACAAGGAGAATCCTGCTATAACATACTGTAGGTCTCAGCGGTGTCAGCCATATCATTTCTGTAAACATTAATAGATAATATTTCATGCATACTTTTTTTTCTGCCTAATCTGCGTTTCATTACCCTGATGAGAATAAAATCTGTGTAAAAGTCTAATGAAAGTCTTTGACTCTGTGCTGCTGAAACAAAAGGACGGCAACATCTAAAACATTACCGTTGAATATGTTGGTGGCCGAGTGGAAGTCTCTGAGTGATGACATGGCTGCGACAGTAAATCGGGTTCATTTTATGAGCGGCTTACCGTGTTCGAGGGCAATGCCGTGAATACCTAGTGGGAGTCACACTGGCAGGCTGTCATTCCCTTTGGTTACTGTCATCACTTGATTAGCATGTTGGATATGGAAATATGACAATGTCCGCCTAATAAAAGGGATTGGTCTTGTTTCAGGCCAGTGAACCCGAGGAACAAATTACGAGTAATTGTCCTTGTGTAGCTCTAAATTGGCCTTTTTTCACCCTCAGAAATGGGTAATTATATAGAACTGTGAAACATGACCACCAAGAGTCTTTTCATGTCAAGGGATTAAGGCTGCGGTGTAGGTTGATCAGGATGATAAGGTTGGGTAAGTGTAGTTAAGTTAAGTTTGGCCAGCATTCAACCACAGTGCAGATGACGACCTTAAATGTGAGCTCAACAAGTTGTAGATGCCGCTCATAAGTAAGAGAAACAACCTATTTGAGGGTACAAGCCTCGGTTGAAGTCACGTCTGGAGAGAAGAAGGTGTAATTTGACGTTTATATTGAGTTCATCTTGCATGCATGTCTGTGTAGCAGGGGCGATTTTTGTCATTTGTTAGGATTTCATCCTATATCCTTTGTTAGCTTTGCCTTTTGCAATAATGAAACATTTAGAAGAAAAAACACATTCGGCATTCAACTTGATATTGACAAACTAATTGTTTGTCAAATGTTGGTTTTCCAACTATACAATCCATGTATAGTATACTATATATTGGACTTCAGCTCTTTGCTCTACTGTAGCTACAGAAGATAGTGCTATACTGTGCTCAACATTGGTTTCTTCTAATCAGGTGAAACAGTTTAATAATAATAATAATAATACATTTATTTTATATGGCGTCTTTCAGGGCACTCAAGGTCGCCTAACAAGCATAAAAACAAGGCAATTTAAAAAGCACAGAGCTTGCAGCAGATTTTTAGTCCATGTGTGAGTATGCCTGGCTAAATAAATGTGTTTTGAGGTGTGATTTGAAGGTGAGAGGTGAGTCCATATTTCTAATGTCCGGGGGAAGGCTGTTCCAGAGGCGTGGGGCGGAGCGGCTGAAGGCTCGTGCCCCCATGGTGGACAGACGAGCTGGGGGGACGTGTAGGTTGATGGAGGAGGCGGATCTAAGTGACCGGGTGGGAGTATTGATTTGGATGAGGTCAGACAGATATGGGGGGGCAAGGTTATGTATGGCATTGAATGTATTGAGGAGGATCTTATATTCAATACGGTGTTTGATAGGGAGCCAGTGAAGTTGGTGTAGGATGGGGGTGATGTGACAGATGGCAGTTTAAAGAACAATATGAAAAAGGGTTGGAATAAACAAACTGAAAAATCAGTCAAGAGTTTTACAAAGGGACACATACAGCTGTATTCCCTACGTCATTGTTTAACAAAGCGGTCTCTAATCATTCTCATTTCTTTTCTAGGTATATTCCCTACTTCCTTATTTTCTTCCTCTACTTCACTGGATGTTTCACGCAAACCAGAGAACAGAGCGGCCTCCCTGTCTCTGGTTGGCTGTTACTGGGACCCAGTGCTCTCTACTATTGGTCAGTCTTGACTGATGCTTGATGCTCTGTTATTATTATTTTGTTAAAATTGAGTTCAGAAATGCATCCTCTTGTCAAAGGGACAGATATTGTGTTCTTCACAAACGGGCAGTCAACACGCAGGACAGTGTCGACTCCAGTCAGTGTTGACGGCAAAGGAGTGGGAGTCAGACATTCAAAGAATATGAACATGGGAATACACAACCAATCATGGCTTTTTGCTGAAGGCAGATGAGTTTGTGATGAGTTGAATGCCGGTGTACATTTTGTTCACACCGCGAAAGAATGTCGGTTCACAACCCTTTAACTTTAAGGTTACTCTTAAAGTTTTATTATTTTACAGTTAAATACAAAACGCACTAAACTAAATACAAAACTCTCTAAACTTTTAGGGAAATACATTTTACATTAGGGAAATAGACATTTAGGGTCTGTAATCCACAGGGAACTCATGATATGATGTTACAGCCATTTTTATGTGCTATTATTATGATATAAATATTGCCATTCTGTAAATAATGTGACACAATGTTATGACTTGTTTTGAGTCAACCTGATGAAGTGGAAGTGCTGTGGAAGCAAAGGAGTGTCACAATCCATAAATGTATGATAATTATAATTAAAACATATGCTTGTTTTTTTCTTCCTACAGGTACCTGGTGACTGAAGGGCAGATCTTTGAGCTCTTCCTGCTCACATTCGTGGCCATGGTTGCCGTGGTAATACTGCAACAGCGTAGAGGCTTGAGGCCAGACTGCAATGGGCTATTTTTGTTTGGCACGTTTGCCGTTACCATGGCCCTGGTGGTGGTCTGGGTGGCCTACCTGTGGAACGACACAGATTTACGCAAAAAGTACCCTGGACTCATCTATGTCCCAGAACCCTGGTCCTACTACTCACTACATGTCAGAGATGGCCACTGATGGTCAGCATCACTGGTGAAACTTTGGATCTCACCATTTGTTTTTTTGTTTGCAATGCTAATCGCAGTGCTAATGGTTAATGGACTCTTAATGGCCTTCCACGCAAGCTCTTGAACGTCCGTCCCAAAGTCACAATGCAAAACATGACAGGAACGGTGTTCTTTGAAGAGACAGGCCGGCAGAGATAAAGACTGCCAATTTGTCATACTCTGAAAAATAATGAGGGTGAAGTGAACAAAGCGATGCTGCGAATCAAAGTTGATTTTTTTAATTTTTTTTTCTCCCAGCCCAGATACCAATTCTAAAGACCTGTCAAATCCATCAAATAGTGGCTGGATTTGATGAAGATGCAGAATTATTTGTCAAGACAGATGGTCATATATCAGGGACATTGGGTACATGCATACATTCATTTATATATATGGTAAAAATTCAGGTAAAGTTACCTTCACATTTACATTTAGGACATTTAGCAGACGCTTTTATCCAAAGCGACTAAAGTAAAAGAAAAGTATGCCAAAGTTGCTCAACAAACAGGTTGGTTTCATTCAGCTCCATAGAAAAGCATCAATAATAGAGACAGGCCAATTGTTAACTTCAGTAGCTTTGAATTTGCCTTCGGTCCACAGTTTCTCTCCCTAACGTAAGAAAGCCACCAGTCAACTTACTTAATGACAGAATGAATCAGACTTGTCCAGTCCATGATTAGGGCCCTAGAGACAAGTTCTTGATTGTGAAAGAGCTTTAGAAGTAAACTTAATTTGGCTCTGACAGAATTGCATTCAAGATCAAATAACGATGCAGTGTGTTGCAGTAGTACTCCCTGCTTTGACACTTGTATTTCATTCCACACAAAACGGCGTCAATTTATTTGTATCCGTCAGGCTGAAAGCATATGTTGACATACGTACATGTTTGAGTTGTCTGGTTTTTGGTCGGGTTTTGAGAAAAGGACGTGAAAAGTGAATGTTCATGGCGTCTCATCCTGATTTGTTTGATTCAATTAATTCTGTTTCTTAAAATCATGTCTACTATTTTAATATTTGTAATAGTATATATTACAGGTATATATTACTAATATTTAACCCCCACATGTGAGGCTAACAAGTTAATTAAGCTTGCATATTTGTTTAAAAAATGGTCTATAAAGTTGCTGCACTTGAAAGTTACCTTTTGAAACGATTGTTTAGCTGTAAATGAATTCTGTGTCTGAAAATAAAAATAAAAAAGTTTTTTATGCTATGCACAGAGTGGTGGTAATTCCAATAATTGACAACAGTGGTAGATAAAAAACAGTTGTAGCAAATAGTTGTGATGGTGTTACAGCTTTAAGGGCAGAACAGAGAAGGGCTGTAAACCCAGGGCAGATCTACTATCCGTTACCACGGTAACGGATATTCAATTACACGGCAGCATACAGGTAGTGGACTTTGGAGCACAGGTGTAGACCGGTGAGTCACGGTTCACTGTCAGGAAACACAGCCCTCGCAGCAAGAATGGTAAGAGAAATAGGTTCTATTCATCAAAAGTTTATAGTTTTTCTGATCATTCAACATAAATGTGCCCTAACACCAACCGGTGAAGTGATGAGATACTTTCTTCCACCCTTGTAGGCAAAGTTTTTCACACCAGCTCAAATCAACGGTAAGGCAGATATCTTCATTTTGCTCCAAATGTCCGCCAGCCGAGCTCCGAACAAGTTTTTTTTGTCTCGTTTCAGACAATCAATTCGAATGGCATCCATTCGGGGTCACAAACTCACGTGATTCCTTTTCTCGTCGGCAGAGTTCAAGGAATGTTTCTCGTTGTACGACAAGAAACAGAAGGGCAAGATCGAGGCCGTGGACCTGATCACCGTGATGCGCAGCCTGGGGACCAGCCCTACCTTCAGCGAGATCGACCGACACCTCCAAGTTCACAAAATTGGTAAAGGGCCAACTGGCGCCAAATTTACAGGGCTAATCAATATTGTGTGCGCCTCCGATGCGACCAAGCAAGTCAAAGCATAGAAAGTTTGGAAATTGTCGAATCACAACATTAGTTCTGCTTTCTCGAATTGAATGTAACGCCGCGGTTACCTGCCAGAGAAAAAACACCAAACATTCATAAATATTTTAATTCGGCAATGAGAAAATTGTCGGGCAGCATGAAAATGTATGAACCAACCACTGACCTCGGAATATGTGTTTACCATACTGTATTGGCGACGCCGTGGATACACTCCGCACCGCATCAAATCTTATTAGACGCGTGTGTGTGGCGTTGTGTCCTTGCTTAGCTAAGAAGGGCGAGTTGGACTTCTCCACGTTCCTCACCATGATGCACAGACAGATACAACAGGAGGACCCGAAGACGGAGATCCTGGAGGCCTTGAAGATGGCCGACAAGCACAATAAAGGATACATCCAGGCGGCAGAGTTGCGGGCCAAACTCACCAAACTAGGGGAGAAGCTCACTAACAAAGAAGGTGAGCACTGCCTGCCTGCCGCTTCTGGCTGTAATTGTATTCACCGCTTAACCGCCTAACCGTAATAACTGGACAATTTGTCCTCCTTAACTGTGGACTCAAGCGCCATCTTTATCGGCATGATTCAGTAGATAATCTTAAAAGTTGGTTGAACAGGAAAGAAAACCATCAATAATAGAGATGGGCCAATTGTTCTTTTGGACTGCAGTATCTCTAAATTTACCATCGCTACCCAACAAAAGTAACTACAAAAGCCGACTCACTTAATGCCCAAAACCAAAAACTTGTCAGACTTTTCAACACAACAATTGGGGCCATGCGGGAGCCATGGCTGTTTGTGAAAGAGTTTTAGAAGTAAACTTATTTTGGCTCAGATAGAATTGCCTTCGAGAGCTTTTCCTACTTAAGCATGTGTGTGTTGACAGGGTAGTTTAGAAGCAAGCCATGGCTTTGATGAAAGTTTATGCCATCCATGTTTACAGGCCCATCATTTGCACTTTATTCATTTTATGTTTTATTCATTCTGCTTTTAGTGGACGACTTGTTCAAGGAGGCAAATGTCAAATCAAATGGGACGGTCAACTACGTAGAGTTCACCCGAATGATGACTCTACCACCGGTTGACTACTGAGATGCGTTTTCAGTCCTGGTGGTGCACAGGCTCCACGTACCAGCTGTGACTTGTACCATGTAACATGTGTAATAGATTTGTATCATGACTTGCACCATGTAACACGTGACTTGCATTGCATGTCATGTGTAATAGATTTGCATTATGACTTATACCATGTAACACAATGATCCAAACGTCCAAAGGTCACAATAACTCATAATCAAAAATAAAAATGGATAGTGTGTCAAAAGCCATTCCTTCGTGAAGAGACGAACAGTATGATCAAATGAAAGTGAAACCGAGATGAAAGTAACACCGCTGTATTCGAATATGCATATGATTGTCCTATCAATACAAGGTTTAATAAAACAATGAAATTGTGATTTTTTTAAATATTTTTTCTTTATTTAGAGTGGAATAAACATGGCATGTGCAACGGTGAAAAAAACCCATTACTGATTAAGTAACATGTATGTCTTCCGATACTGCTTGGCTTACAACGTGGTCCGCCCTTTGTCTTACAGTATATCTCACTGGTTAATAAGCACTGTACAAGCCTTTTAGCATCGTCTTGCACTGATCCGCACAAGACTAATGACGGATGCTACCATTACAAATAAGTGCAACGGAGAGAAGGAGACAAACCTGAAAAGAGGCCGTGGGCTACAGGTAAAGTCAGGCTGCGTGAATGAGAATCTGCTCTGTGTTGTTTTCTATTGTTCACTGTGGTTGGAGTCACCACAACCGTGCGTTTACATGAACTTATAAAAAAAAAAACTGGAACCCCCTGAGGACAATTTCTACTGAATGAAAAAGAATGTAGAACCACAAAAGGTGATTTCCTTCGACTTTGTGTGAAGACATTTTTAAGAACTTCAAAACTTAAATTGTGCAGAACTAACCCTTTTATGGGTCTTTAAAACGTCAGTGGTGAGTTCATGCCAAAAGGCCTCAATTGTGCTCATATTAGGCATTATATTAAATAACCACTTAATTTAAAAATAAAAACAACTTTTTTGTTCAAAATACCTGAGGAATGTTTTAGCATTTGCACTGTCAGTTAAAAAGAGTTTCATATGACTAAACTACTGATCATCTTGATTTTGTTTTTCAACCAAATGTAAAAGTAACACATTTTGTACAGTATCTTATATGATATGACTGTAAAATTTGTGTGAATTGTGGATGACTATTGATAACAATTGATATTGGATATTAACCCTCAGAGCTTAAGGTAGAATATAAATTGCCATAACGTCATCGTATTCCTTGGTGGTTTCAGGGTCATAAGACACATGCAGCGGCCTACAAAACAGGTTGTTCTGATCTTCAAACAGCCAGATGTTAAACTCAAAGGCATTGATGCTGTTTTACAAGTGCTTTCTCAACACTTTTGTCATCATAGTAGTAGATTGATTAAGTGTGAATTAATCCCTGGCAACCACATGCAAAAATGACCCATTTAGTAGATTGTCAACATGTTATTGACATGTTATGTTACCTGCAAATGTCAATTTCCAGTTGTTTCTTTCATTCTTTCTTTCGTAAATAGTAATGACACAGTAACACAATGGCAACTCGATGCAATTATCCAATAATATAAATGGTAATTTATCAGTAGTTATTAAGTATTTAGTGGGTTATTGGTGTCAACCAAGGCTACCCAATAATTGACGGATGATAATTTAGTGGTCATGAATCAAACAAAGAATGTTTAGTGATTGTAATTACCTGGTTCCAAAAGACTTAATAACTCGGAAATTACCAATTTATTGGATAGTCACAGCGTTTTGATATTCGAGTGTCATTTCTCCCTTGTTGTACTCCCAATTGCTTCTGAATAATAATTGAATTGTAAAAGCCAAAGACAAAAATATTCAAGTAGATAAAAGACACTGGGCCAAACCGAGGCTGAGTACTCTTTAGCACCAAGATAGCGTTATGCAGCACCATTTTCCCATGTACGTCTCTGTAGAAACATGCAAAGCAAATCCACTATAATACATTAAGTCAAACATATGTAGCCACCTTATAAAGGCTTTGAACCAAGTAAAAGATGTCCCTCGTTCGCATTTGACTCCCGGGAGGGGGGGCTGTGTGCCGTAAGACGTGTACCACTTCATATGTAGAACCACTTTGCTGAATAACCCACGTTTAGTTTCAATCAGCTACGATCACTGCTCACTCAAACAGTGAGATGGCTATATTAGTTTCCAGGCTATGACGCACAAAATGTAAAAAACAAACATCGGCAATACCCATTTACACAACGTTTTCCCAACGACGATGCTACGAAAAAAAAATACAAAAAAACAAAGAAATGCATACATGTAATTTTTATGGCCTAAAATTGTATTTATGTCATGCGTGTCCACGGGCTCTTGCGTCACTGTTGAGCAGTGTCACAGGAAGCACGGGACCGGGGCCCCTGGGGGCCCGACCGTACGGTACATAGTACAACACATGGTGAGCACACTCGGTGCAACGCCTTATCGCAGTGACAACTTCGCGCTGACGCACGAACCTGTCGGCAGAGCGTCGGGAGGTCTGACGGTCGGAGTTGGAGGGTTGGAGGGTTGGGGAGCGTGGAAGCCAGCCGGGTGCTCCGGAGGGGGGGACCCACGTGGTCTCACCTCAGCGGTGAGACATGCGGTGGTTCCCCCGGAAGAGCTGGCCACAGGTCCTGCAGCACTGGGCCTGCACGGTGGGGAGGCGGCAGCGACCCAGCCAGTGCAGAGTCAGGCAGAAACGGATGGTCAGCCGATCGCCAAGACAAACTACACCTGATGGACGGAGGGAGAGGGAGAGAGAGAGTCAGAAAGAGAGTGAGACAGAGAGAGCGAGGGAGAGAGGGAGAGAGTCAGAAAGAGAGAGAGAGAGAGTGAGGGAGAGAGAGTCAGAAAGACAGAGAGGGAGAGAGAGAGAGAGAGAGAGAGAGAGAGAGAGAGAGAGAGAGACAGAGACAGAGAGCCCAAAAGAGAGAGAGAGAGAGAGAGAGAGAGGGAGAGCTAAACAGAGCTACACGATGCCTTCATTTGTCACTCTGTGACAACATTGTAATCAGGTCTGAAGATCCTGCCTATAG
>OMKI01012192.1:0-21631 GCA_900302315.1 Phycis blennoides | reverse complement strand
CATCTTCTCTGCAATCAGCTCCTTGAAAACACGAGTCAGGGCCGTGTCACATGGTGATGAGTGTGGATGAGTGTGTGTGTGTGTGTGTGTGTGTGTGTGTGTGTGTGTGTGTGTGTGTGTGTGTGTGTGTGTTTAATTCTTTACATTAATGTAAAGAATCCTCCAAATATGGGAAGGCAATAAATATATTGAAAAATGCGCAATGTACACAAAAATGTACGTAAACAAATTAACATTTACACTTGGGGCATTTAGCACCTGAACCAGCAGGTTCAGGTTTAATAGGCGCGTGTAATTGGTGTGTTGTTGCCAACTTACAGCTGATGATTCACATCCGAACACCCACAGCAGGTCGTCCAAATCCCTCTCAGTCACCGTCTCATCCAGGGACACGCCCAGCTGCAGTGAGAGACCGAGGAATTAGAGCGCATGGAAATGAATACCAACACACCGAGCGAGCGAGCGAGTGAGTGAGTGAGTGTAATGGAAATACAAAATCGGTGCTGGTGGACCAGAGGCACCAGGCGGACTGCCCGTGACTAGGTCGTGCTCACCACTCCCTCGGAGTAGGCCCGCAGGTTGATCTGTCTCTGGTTGGCTCTCTCCAGGATGTCTTTCGCCGCCAGGCTGCAGTCGACCTTCAGGGTGTCAAAGAACATGTCGCTGTGCAGCCGGTGGCCGGCCCTCTTCAGCCCTGAAACGTTTCAGAGGAAGCAACGGGCTGTGTTCACCTAGCAGCCATCTTGGGTCCATCTTGGCTCCACTTTCAGTTCCCCCGCCCAGCTAACGCTTCACACAAAATGGCTGCTTGGTGAATAAGGCCCATGAGCCCAAAGGAACACTGCTGGTCAGGTCCACTGGCGGGCCGATCAGAAGGCCAGGAACGTGTCATTTGGTGGTTGGGGAGGTCACACGAGTTGTAACACCCATTATGACCAGCTGTATCCAAATACTACATTTTTCAAGATAGAACAGACACACTAACTTAACATATATTCCACACCCATGACAAGCCATTGTGAGAGATGTTGTGTGGTTTGTCATTACTATCGCCTTACTCAGAACACAAATCTAGTAATCAGTAAGCTGGTCTGACCTTCAGCGAGGATCAGGGCAGCACCGTGGGTCCTCTCAGCGATGTGCTTGAGGCCCTGGGGCCCGTGGTACACAGCGAACATGGCTGCCATGTTGGCCAGCAGAGCCTGAAACAGACCAAAGCAACAGACCTGAAGCAACCATCTTCAACATCATTCTAAAACCTACACAAGCCTAACCCTCCAACTTCTGCGCATTTACATTTAGTCACTTTACAAGGCTGATATCAAAACAGCAAACAAGTTTCATTTGATTTGCCTTGCGTGCCGACTCTTGCTCTGCTAGTTCTAGTTCAAACCTGAAGATCGGGTTTCAGGCATCTCCTTGAACCTGAGGTGTGTGTGTGGTACCTGAGCGGTGCAGATGTTGCTGGTGGCCTTGTCCCTGCGGATGTGCTGTTCCCTGGTCTGCAGGGCCAGCCGGTACACCTCCTTACCCGCGGCGTCTCTGCAGGAGGAGCAGGGAGGAGGGCCTGAACATGGGGGACACTCAAAACACTAAATAAATATAAAAGCAAGGATGCATGCAGGGCTCAGGTTATATGTAACCCGCTGCATTCTGCATGAACCATGTTGAAATGGCTCTCATGTCATCACAGGGGTTGTTGTCAAGACTTAAGGACTTCAATAATGTGGCCAATAGGTTGGATCCCTTTATAATATAATACATGTATTATACCGCCCTGAGGCCCGCTGCCCCCCCCTCCTCACCTGGTGACGCCCACCATGCGGCCGGGCATCATGCGGACCAGGCTCTCCTTCACCGAGAAGAAGGCCGCGTGGGGTCCCCCGTAGCACAGGGGGACCCCGAACCTCTGGGAGCTCCCCAGAGCGATGTCCACGCCGAACTCGCCGGGGGGCCGCAGCACACACAGGGCCATCAGGTCTGTAGCACAACATGCCAGGGCCTGGCCGCAACACAGAACAAGACCTTAGACCAGGACCAAGACCAAGACCTTAACAAGACCGTTGTAGCCTGGAACCCTGATGACACTGAATATATATATATATACATACACATAATATTTAACATCTGACATTAAATAAACAATGTCATTCTACTGGTTTCTTGCACACTGGTCACCGAAGCGTGATGTTATGGCCATGTTATAATTATAACCTAAAAAAGAATCTGGCCAGCCCTCCCCATGTCTTGTGCTGTGGTCTTTCTCCCTCTCTCTTTCTCTTTCTCATTGATGCTTAAAGGGGAATCGAAAGACTGAAAGAGGAATTAAAACACTTTCGAGATGAGCATCATCTGTTAGAAATGCTCTTAAAAATATGAGGTTTGAAACGGAGAATAGAAATATACCTCCACATTCCATATACTTCAATGTAATGACCCCCAGTCGGACTGTTTAGAATGGCTAGAATGAATTCATAGGCACGATTATCATGAGATTAATCAAGAGCTAGTTGCCGTTGCTCAATCTGAAACCAAACCCTTCCCTTCTGAAAGTGACTCGGGCCGCTCGTTCCTCACCCCTCCCTTGTGGGCCCGGTCCACCAGGGCGGTGAAATCCTCCACCCGGCCGTCGGTGTCCGGGTACTGGAACAGAACTCCGCTCACGTCCTTCCCACTGAAGTCCATCTCGTGAGGCAGCTTCAGCACCGCCTTCACCCCGATGTAGCTGTGTGTGTGTGTGTGTGTGTGTGTGTGTGTGTGTGTGTGTGTGTGTGTGTGTGTGTGTGTGTGTGTGTGTGTGTGTGTGTGTGTGTGTGTGTGTGTGTGTGTGTGTGTGTGTGTGTGTGTGTGTGTGTGTGTGTGTGTGTGTGTGTGTGTGTGTTGGGGGGGGGGAGGGGATGACATGGATTCTCGATCAATGCTAGCATTTTACTTTCCTTTATCCTCTGGAAATACATCTTGTATATACTGTACGTATACCAGAGGATACTAAGGAGTATACCAGAGGAAACTTGCACACATCGAAACAAAAACAGGAAATCAAACTGTGGAGATGAAAAGTGATTACTTTGCTCGAGTCTGCACCACAGCGATGGTCTGTGGGTGGCAGCGTGGATCAATGTAGAAGGTTCTTCTCTTGTTCTGTCTGGTAAAAACGAGTAGTAGACACGCAGAGTCAGTAAACAAACATTACAGCTTCCTAGTTACACTGAAATGCAACTTGTAACAGCATATATTCAATATGTAATAACTTATTTCGTAACTTCCTGTGACAATTGCTAGATTGTCATGCTAGCTGGCAGGAGTACCTGTAGTAGTAGTTACATTGCTGTGTGAGCCTAGCCAGCTATCAGGACTGGCTACCTGTGGCAGTAGTTACATTGCAGGGCTAGCTAGCTAGCTAGCTAGCTAACGGGACTGGCTACCTGTGGCAGAGCTGCATGGCCTCAGCCGCGGCCGTGCCCTCGTCCAGCAGGGAGGCGTTGGCCACCGCCATGCCTGTGATGTCACAGATCATGGTCTGGTAGTTCAGCAGCGACTCCAGACGACCCTGGGACACCTCCGGCTGATAAGGGGTGTACTGGGTCACCCTGGGGGGGGGGGGGGGACAGACAAGGAAGCGCTCATCAGAAAGTTTCTTATATGTATAATGGGTGATCACTAAATGATAATACATTATATTCTATCTTTCAAATCTGGGATTTCTCATGTTTCACTTCATTCCATGTCATATTTTATTTAATTGGGTATCGTCTATATACTGCCTCTCCCGCTGTCCTCCTCAGTCTTGGGTGTTACTCCATCCTCCTGCTACTGCCTGGGGTCAATCTCTCACCAGCCAGAGTTCTCCAGAAGGTTCCTCTGAATGGGCGGTGGGACAGAGCAGTTGTAGTAGCCCATCCCGATGTAGGACCTCCATAGCTGGTTCTTGGACGCTATCTTCTGCAGGGATTCCAGGATCTCGTTTTCACCTGCAAAAAAAGAGAAATGCACGCCGGCAGAATATTATGGATCGATGCATTAAATCAATTAAATCCCACTCATTTATAAATAGATCGAGGCATTCAAAAGAGGGAAATGAGCATGGGGACAACATGATGGACACAGCATGATGGAAATAAAAAGAATAATAAACTCATTAGTACATTTAAATAATTACCAATCACCCCCATCTTGTGGTAGCCTACTAATGTATGGAGTGTATACAGTCATGTGTACCCACACACATTCCCATCCACACTTTACGACATGGCGTGGCAATAAGCGATTATAAGTGATTGATCAGTCGTCACATGCAGAAGTGAACACATTCTGCCCTCCTGAGTGACGTGCTGAAAGCCCCCGGCCCTGACCGGGCTCTGCAGTGCAGTGAACCAGACCAGGAGTTTCCCCAGTGGGTCCTTGTTCAGCCCCATTCACTGGTGCTGTAGGACGGCCTGCCAGGGCAAACCAGACAGCAAAATCCCGCTGGCTCGTCCAGGCTGCCTAGCAACGTACAGGACTGGACAATGCCACCAGAACCACCCGCATGACCTCAGTGACCCGGCTACCAAAAAAAAGAAAAAAGAAAAAAGAATGGCTTGAAAAAGGTCCAACTAAAACTTCTGCTTGTTTTGGATGGGCAGTGATGGTGCACTGCTGCATGTATAGGGATGGTGTGTGTGTGTGTGTGTGTGTGTGTGTGTGCGCACTAAGGTTCCACAAGAGGAAAGACCATTTTCCCATGGTCCCAGAGAACTTTGCTAAAAAGGGGCTGATTCAGAAGCACCCAGCACATCTATTGTTGAAGAGAGAATCCCTCTCTGGCTTAGCAAGGGACACCCCTCGCTCGCTGAACAAGCAGAAACCAAAAGCATGGCCTCCCGTTTGTTTCCAACTGCTGGGCCCATAGCGTTATGAGTGAGGCATGGCATCCAGGGCAGCCGCGGCCAATCGGAAGACAAGATGGGGGCAAGTTGATTCATCCTGTCCAATCCAAAGTACCCTGGTCTGTGCCAGTGACCTCATTCCTGTTCAGTAACGTTGCATTTTAGGTGGATTCCTCCAGCGATAGGTTAGAATGCATACTCCTCGTGACCTAGGAGGTAGTATCCTAGTAATTCACATAGGGATTTCGTAGACTGATATCCTCTCACTTTAATCGTACACGTGGATCTCCAGCACAATAGAACGCAGCGGTATTTTCCACTTACTCAACGGTCGGTTTATAAAACGCAACGCTTATTCAAAACTGCCCTTTGTATTAAAGACAATAATCTACTTCTTTTTTTACATAGCCCGAGCCACTGGCCATATATTGATTTTATTGGATGCTGTAAATCACTTCATGCTGATAAGGACGCCCGATACGCGCGTTCCTCTGGTGTTATTGTGGAAACGTGACGCTGCATCGGCATAAACCTTATAATCACTTATAACTACTCGTTTCAAAGGTCGATTCCTTTCATTCGAGCCGCAGGTGCAACATTTTGCTTTTCTTTTTTCCATTCCTCGAAACACCGTTTTCCAAGTTGAAATCCCACGCGAACGCCCCAGTTCACCTTATTAGGAATAAAGTCCATCACTCGACCGTGATGTCATGTGAACGTCTAACCAGATGGAACTGGACTTGGGACAGAGGCTCAGGGCTGAACTTTGCACGCCGTCCTATGAGCATCGACTTCCCAGCAGGAGATTGGTGCTGGTTGACGAGTTTCGCAAAAACAACTCCAAATATGTTCAAAGGAAGACCCGCGGAGGAGCGCGCTGCGCGGCGCACAGTGGAAGTGCAGCCCGCATTTCAACCATTCCCCCCGTGTTTAGTGCAACAATAAAACATGAGATATCATGCGGAATGAACACAAATAACAAATAGATTTGGATATGTTGCGGTTTTTAGGGATGTGCAATCGGAGGATAAAAGTGCAAACGCGTCGGATAACTAGTTAAATCTGCATTTTCTTTGTTAAAGCCTAGACGACCATGAACAAACAGGCATTATTCAATACCGAATAGGAATCAGGATAACTTACAAAGTGGATCGTCCATTTTCATACTTCTTTGCATCCGGATGGCTTCAGGAATTGTGTTTTCGATCAACTTGGAGATCGACTGGAAACAATAAATTATATCAATAAAGCGTGCAAAAATAGCCATAAAATGTATAAGATCGTGTTAACAAATGATAAAACGAGATGATCCCATTTGTTAATTTGATCAATCAACACTTGTCATGCAGTATCATTGTGTCATGTTAGGGAATCCTACCTCAAGCCCAAGAGCATCCAGCATTTCCCTTTTCTCCCTCTCACCTGGACCGATGTGTCTCTCTGCAAAATCATCATGTCTGGGCAGTATTCTCTCTATCTGTCTAGAGGAATACACCGCTGACGTCCCGATGCATCGGACTGCGGGGTTCCGTGCCTCGCGGCTTGGGATGCTACTTTGAAGTTTCCCAACTAAGCAGGATCTGCTACTCACATGTCTGCACGGAGAACGGGGGTTCACCGATTTGGCAAAAAGGAGGCCCCAAGACCTGGCGCAAGCCTGCATCTTTAAATCACGCAACGGGACAGGCGGCGGAAAAGCTCAGCTCCCGGGTACTCTCTGACCCCGAGACGGATGCGATACTGAGGAGAGAGAGTCTGCCAACTACTTCAAACTGCTCGGTGTTTACGCCTATCCCGTTAGCCAACCAGTAGCCAATCAGCGCCGGAGACACAGCTGACGCGCTGACGAGCCCCACGGAAACAGCTGCTGGGCTTTCTCACGTGCACGCAAAAGCACTTTTTAGGGCACAACTTTTGAGGGGCTGTTGACGTCGCCCAAAAAAAAAAAAAAAATCTATATATATATATATATATATACAGAGATAACATTCTGTTCGTGAAATAGGTTCCCTAGGTACGTCTGCAACCAAGCATCTGTATGGGGGTTACTGATTGAGCTTTGTGAAAAGAGCATGGCTAGTGAAATAACATTTGAAAGTTAACCAGTCAGTCAAGTCCAGAATAACTGTGAACATGTGCTGTCCTCAGTGTCCACACGTGTGTTTTGACAGTGTCCAGTGTGGGTGACCCCTACCTCACAGGCACACTCAATGTGAAAGGTTTGAGTTGTGTCACAGCCTAAATATAGACCCTGTACTTGAAGGAGGCGCTGGTAATCATGAACGATACGTTGCTCGGCCATGTGTCTTAAATTTGATTTTTGGTCAAAACAGCCCAGAGTCCAAGCCTCAGACTGAAAACCTAAAGGAGAGAAATGACATGAAATGAGTTTGTCTGTGTGCAAATCGAAATGCTTCTTGTTGTAGACGAGCATGATGCGTTGCCCAACAAGTAGTGTCAGTTACAGACGAGCCCCCATGACTGAGCAGAAGATGCCAGAGCTCTTGGCCTGCGGGAGATGGGGACACGCGGCGTGAAGTCATGATGTCAGCAGTTTATTTACAACACACTTTGTAAACAGACCTGAAGACCACTGGCATGAAGACCTACTACGCGACACATGTTGATGTGGACAATGATGAAGTTGTGTTTCTTGCATAATCATAACTTCGAAATGTATCCAAGAGGAGCCGCCTCTGACTTTATTTTTAAGCACCTTCCTGATTGGGCCTTTAGTGAACGCAGCTTAGAGACGCTCCCAAAACAGTATGCTGGTGCCTTGGTGATAATAGAACCCAATGCAACTCTAAAACTAAAATTCATGTACTTCATTAGAACCATTCATGTCCATATTGTTTTATTATGGTGATGTTCTGAGAACCCTTTTCAGTCAGGCCAATAATAAGTAGGTTACCACTGTGTATCCAGTACAAAAGTAGTAGACAATACAAAAAACACAGTGCATCTCCAGTGCTGTGGTTACACCAGCGTATCAAGTATTGATCATGTGTGATGATTATAGGACACGGAGACCGAGAGATAGGAATCATGGCCTGTGAAAGCACAGCTGTACAACGGATAACTACATCATTTAATAAATTATGAATGAAGTAGAAAAAAATCCAAACAGTAGCAAAATGATAGTAATAAGATATATATAATAAGATATATATAATAACTGGTATGTATGTATGTTATTATTGTATTATGCTGAAGGGTTATAAGAGTGTGTGTGTGTGTGTGTGTGTGTGTGTGTGTGTGTGTGTGTGTGTGTGTGTGTGTGTGTGTGTGTGTGTGTGTGTGTGTGTGTGTGTGTGTGTGTGCGTGTGCGTGTGTGTGTGTGTGCGTGCATGCATGCGTGTGTCGCTGAGGAAGCTATTTGCTATGTGCCTCAATGTGATGTAGCAAATAAGATGAATTATTTCTTCCTACAATTCATCTCTACGCAGTGTATCAAACCCACATGCGCTGGACTGATCCCAAGCAGGATAATGAGCTAGTAATGGGCTTATTGGCAAACAAGGCGTAGGATTGATCAAGCTGTGCAAAGAAGAGTGAAAGGCCACAACACATGGTCTCTATAGTTGCTGAAATATGTCTACACAATATGCCTAGTACCGCCTATCAGAGCACACAGACGCACCCTGCGCTGAGACCGTAGTCAGAGGTGTTCGGATAAAGAGTCAGCGGAGCATTGCCACAAGCCACAGAGCCTTTTCATTTCACGAGTGACTGTGAAACACATGTCGAGTGATCTGCAGCCATCTCTGCGTGACGTGATGGACTGGTTGTGGGAGCAGCACTTGTTTCTGCTGCACCAATGTTTTCTACTGCCGTTTGCAATGTTGTTCTATTGTCTGACTGCAACAGGATGTCTCTCACTGACATGGAGGTTTGTGGGGCTCCAACACCAAGTAGTTGTATTTAGACTACAAATACATTCCGGAATTGCCGTTTTGGGGATACGTTTTATCCTGTGTGGTAAAAGAAGAGTCTGAACCACGTAATAATCTGATTCAGAGTTAGTAAAATACAGTTCTTTGGAGCAGACATATCTTCCTTCCAGCCGCAGGCTATGCTGACGGCCGTAAAACTGACCTCACTCAACCTGCTTCCTCAGGTCAGTGATTGAATGTTTCTCTCCGGGGCAGGTATCTCTTCCTCTGCCTGGGGGGATGTGCGCTGGCCGTCGTCACCATGGGGGTCCACAGCCTCCTCGTCTTCATCGCCAGCTTCGTGTTCATCCTGCTGGTGTGCTCGGTCCACCCCCGCAGTCTGCACGCCTGGGTGTTCTGGACGCAGATGCTGTGGCAGACCTTCTGCCACCTGTTCATGCAGTATGGGGGGGGCGACCTCCACCGGGGTGTGAGCATCAGGTCAGTGTCTCTTCCTCGCCTCAGAGTAAACCTGTCAGGTGGGCTGCTGACCAAATGTAGTAGAAGTCCACGTGTGAAGTTTGTTTCATATTATGTATAACCCCATTTCACTTTTTTGTACATAAAATGTATATAAGCTTTTTAAAATGAACAAAACATGCTAAATGTTTTTTGATCCAATACACTAAAACAGCTCTACAATCACCCTCAATGCCACAAAGACAGATAATAATAATAATAATAGCTCTTTGTTGTCCTGGACCCTAGACTGTTCATGGCCGTCTCCTCCCTCATGCTGCTCACCCAGAGGGTCACCTCGGTGTCCATGGACCTCCAGGAGGGAAAGATCAAGCTTCCCCGGGAAGCTGCTAAAAGCGGGCTCCACTTCCTCCTCTCGCTCAGCAGCTACGCCCTCAGCTTCACCACACTGCTCGGAGGTCCGCTGTACCCCTACAGCCAGTTTGTGGGGTGTGTCGAGGGAATCCGCTCCAGGCCACCGCCTCAGCCCCTGCCTCTGGGCGTCATCTCCGCGAAGGTCCTGCAGGTAGTGCTGCTGGAGGCGGTCAGGTACGGTCTCCTCTGCTGCCTGGAGAGCCGCTCTGCTGCTGCGGCCGGAGCCGGGCCGCTCGGTGAGTTCCTGTGGGTTTGGGGCCTGGCTCTGTCTCTGAGGCTGCGTTATTATTCCCACTGGAGGATCAGCGAGTGTCTCAACGTGGCGGCGGGATTCGGCCCCCGGGGGGGCTCGCCGGGCGGCCGCGCTCCGGGTCGGGCCGGGCTTTCGGACGGAGATCCCTGGACCACGGAGGCGTCCACCCGGGTGTCGGAGTTTGCGCGACGATGGAACGGCACCACGGCCGCCTGGCTGCGGCGGCTGGTCTTCCGGCGCTGCCAGAGCTGTCCCATGCTCATGACCTTTGGGTTCTCTGCCTGGTGGCACGGCCTGCACCCGGGGCAGGTGGTGGGCTTCTTGAGCTGGGCCGTAGCGGTGAAGGCAGACTACGGCCTGCACAGGTACGTGGGCGCGGGTCTGACCTCCACCTGGGGGAAGGTGGTGTATGCCGGCCTCAGCTGGGCTCACACTCAGATGGTCATCACATGCGTGGTGGTTTTGGTTGAATCACAGAGCGTGTCTTCTTTGAGGGTTTTGTCGTCAACGTACTTGGTTGTGTTTCCACTTTTTAACGTGGCTCTGTGTTTTTGCTTTTTTCTTCAAGCTCGAATTGCTTGTAAGGCATTGTAATATATCATTATTAGTAGTAATGTGTTGATAGGTTTTGTAAGAAAAAATGTATTATTTTTTTCAAGACATACAAAGAAACGAGAGACGTTTGTGTGCAAATTCAAGTTACATCCATTTTTTTCATAATTACACATGAATTGAGCTTTGGTTTTTAAATAAAAACACATACTCTATAAAAATACCATATTTTAACAATTCATATATATTTGCTGTGTAAACTTGAGATTTGGAGTTTGGAATATAGGGTCACTAAAATGCAATATCAACAACAAATATATATTTTTGAGGGTTGAGCGGCCTACAGCCTGATTCGTCACTCTGTAATCAAGCTTTACATTTCATTCTGTAAAAACCAGTCTTTAGTAAAAACACAGTAGAATGATGAAGCATTTGAAGAAAGTCTGAAAAACAGATCATCAAACAGATCATCTTCATCAAGGCGTTTGCAGTTCTTCATCTTGCAATAAAGTCTCTCTCCTCTCCTTCCACAAATTCCCAGCGACAATACCCAAGAACAGCAGCAGGCCCAGGTTTCTGTTGGAGACAAATGTCTTCCAACAGTCCTCCGGTCGGTTGATGTCCAGTGTGTAGATCTAGGGGGAAGTCACACTTAAGAACACAAACACAACAAAAGCGTATGCTAAACGAATTCTGTGTGGAGCCATCGCACTACAGCCGCCACGGCGGGGGGCCCACCTGACGCGCCAGGTGAAGGGCTACTGTGCACAGCGTCAGGTAGTAGGGCAGGGTCTGCTCTGCGTTGACCCCGGCTACGGTCAGCCCCACCATCATGGCCACAGTGAAGCCAGTCAGCCAGGGCTTGGTCTGCTCCCTGAACATGAGGGCCGTCGACTTCACCCCGATCTTGACATCGTCGTCTTTGTCCTGCAGCAGAACAAGGTCAGGACATTGTTAGACGAATCAGCATTCAACATCTTCAATTTGACTGAGGGCAGCGGCCCATTTACTTGGAATGAGATTCAGTGAATGCATGATGTCCCTTTGGACGTACTGTTTTTGTAAGTGACTACAACAACAAACAGTGCTTGAATTCCTCTATTATACTCTTTTGATAATCCTCAGCCGACATCTCATCCAAGATGCTCATTGTCACCTGATGAGCGTAGATTGTGTCGTATATCAGGGTCCACATCACCCCAGAGAAGTACAGGGGAAGGCAGACTGACCAATCACAAGAGCCTGCGATGGCCGACCACCCCAGCAGTGCCCCCCAGTTAAAGGCCAGCCCTGAAAGGATCCGACAAAGGGAAAGCGAATATTAATACGGTTGAGGTCTTGGCATGTCTGCATGTTTGGATATTTGACCTGGTAGTAATTCATGGAGTGTACCCAAGACAAGCTGAGGCCAGTAGGTTACTCTCTTCATCAGTGGGTAAGTGACCACAAGAGACAAGGAAGCCGCTCCGAGAGCTATGCTGCAAGGTAGAAAGAACATTGAAGGCCTCAATTGGTAATTGGTAAATGGACTGCATTTATATAGCATTTTTCAAGCCTGTGGCAACTCAAACTGCTTTACAATTAGTACATCATATTAACTCATTCATACACATATTTACACACCGACGGCGGTGTCAACCAAACCAGGTAGCGGCCAGCTCAATCCACACTAAATATTACAGTGTTACATTATTACAGTGTTACATAAGCACTTACCTGTAATAGTTGAGACACAACAGAACCCCCAGGGCGAGGGACAGCTGTCCTCCCAGGAACACAAGAGCCTGCATCTGGGAGACGTCCCCTGCAGCAATGGGCCTGGTGGCAGTCCTGGACACCTGCATCAACACATCTGGTCAGCTCGCTTATTACGTGGGACACATGTCTCCTTTAAATGTTCTAAAGACCATTTCCATCATTCTGGTGTGAAAGCATAATGTTAGCACCTGTACCTCTTTTGATTCAAACCAAACCTCAGTCCTTATACCAACAGAACAATTCATGTAAATGCAAAGCCATACTTACTCTGATTATACGTTCAATATTTTGGGATCCAAAAGAAAACACAACAATGTTTGTAATACACCACCTTTCGGTCAAAGTCTTTGTCCCACATGTCATTGATGGTGCAGCCCGCCCCTCTCATCAGCACGGCCCCGGCACCAAACAGGGTCAGCATGCCCAGGTGGGGGAGGCACCCCGGGTCTGCCGCCAGGCCAATGCTCCAGGTGCATGGAAGATACAGCAGCCACGTTCCTGCGACCCAAAGACACCGTGAGGACCAGGTAAGACGGCGCTCTACCCATCCCAAGGGGTAATGCTCGAGAAGGTTGATGTTAAATTGGATGAAGTTTTCACGTTTGTCAACATGCATTCAAAACGAATTGAACCACAATTTTGCTCGAGCAGATCAGGCCATTAGAAATTCCATTCACGTTAGAGGGATTGGTGTTTTTGGTTCTCTGGCGAGGCATCTTGGGGAGCCAGTTACACAGCCAGAGCTATTAAGGTAAATATTTGACATGTGGACAAAATACACAATACTGCTCTCCAGGCGGCAAATAGCTCGATTCCAGGCTTCTCCTTGCCAAGTATGCCAAGACACCTAACCTCACTGTTCCCATGCATGGTGGACACTGCTGTCGGTGTATGAATGCGTGGGTGAATGTGAGGCATTACGAGTGGCCGTAGGTTAGAAAGGTGCATATCAAGGTGCAGGCCTTTTTCCACATACCTATGGGTTTATCCATCCTCATTAATCTGAGGTAAGGCTGCACCGCAGCAGGAGCAGTGTTGACAATGGCCGCTGCCGACATGCTGAACGGTCTTCCCCATCCTTTTCCTGTCGGCGGCCTGGAAGACTGAAGAAATGCAGTCCGGCCACCAGGGGGATAATCTCCTTTCTGCTGGTCCTTGATGAAAGCGCGGTGGGAGAGTGCAGAGAGTTGGGAAAAGCAGGTCTGGTAGGGGATCCTCTTCAAGGCATTGAGCTGACTGCTTAGTTTAACAGTAAACATGGCGCCGTGCGTATGTCAACTGAATGCATTGACAAACGGTCACACCTGTGTGAGAAAAAATAAGCCACAAAGGGGATTACACACAACACAACAATTTTGCTTACAATGGATTTCTTTTGTCATTGCATATTCGTGTGAAGAAGAGCTATAGTGTGTATGTGCGACACACACGGGCATAGAAAGACAGCGCTTGCCATTTCATGGAGTTCATTCAAATTGTAATACTGAATACAACCTGATGCAATTATGTCACCATTCATTGCTTCGGTACAGACTCCCTCATGACAGACAGCCTGCTTGTTCACTGTTCAATGTCATGCACGGTTCACGTAAAACAAATCAGTGTACCTTACGGTGACGTGCATAGATGGGTGGTTAGAACCATGACGATGACGGAAGACTCAAAAGTGAAATAATGATACTACGAGAGCCTTTTACAGAGCTATAAACAGACTCCACTTCAATTGGATTCTAGATCATAGCTCGAGTCCGTCGGGGAATGAGTCCGGGGGAAACAACAATACAATCGTGTGGACCACAGAGCGATTTCTTCTCGTTGTCTCTAAACACGAAAATATGCATTATATATAAATTATTCCATATCACCTAACCATGTTGGCATGTTTCATTCACGCCTATTTCAAATTAGTTTTAATTTACGAGATCCTACATCTCCTGATAAACGAGCATTTGCTGACGAGAATGCCGGGTAACAATTGTGCCAATTTAAACAGGAATTTATATGTATATGTGCTTATTATGTGCAATAACAGGTGACAGGTGTGGTTTCCTAAATAATATTATTAATGTTATTGAACGTTGGCGTAATGAACGGAAATCGTAAACTGAAGGGATCTTGTTCCGGAGGTCACATGTTTCCTTCTTCGCGGGACAATGATGGCCAACTTTTCTCGCTTCTGCGGAGTGGAACATATCAAAACTACTTACTGATCGAATACATTACTGAACAATCTTCACAAAGATGCTGCTCGTAGCCCCCTTCTCTTCCTCTGTAAGTACAGTCAGTCCGTACACTGATGCAGTTGAATAGATGTATGACGGTGAAACACTATAGTAGGCTTGAATGTATTTACTTCTTTAGCCACCGAACTTGTGAGTGTGTCTTCATCGCTGGGTGGGTGAATGCAGAACCATGAGACGGGGTATGTACTTAAGCATGTGTTGTTGGCATACTGTTTTGACAATGGTGTTGTCTACTCTCGATGTCATCATTCAGAGTGATCTTTAATCCCCTAGGTTCACGATGTTCCTCCGGCAAGTCAGGCCACCTGACCAGCACTCAAGTCCTCCCAGACCAGAAGTACAAGTGCAGTCACTGTGTCCTCATCTTTGCATCCAAGCTCATACTTTTGGAACACCTGGGCGAGGACCATGACATGGATGTCTGCGAGGTGATCAAACATGCCACCTCATCAGGGATGGAGGACGCAGGTCGAAACATTAATGCCACAAATGACAACCCGAGAGAGAAATGTGCATCAGCATTGCAACCTGAGGAAAATCAGCCAACTGTGATGTTGACTAAAGTAGACCTAAGTAAGCAGGCGGCTGTGGAAAAGAGCAATTCCTGTATGGCTGAGCCCACCTCAAAAAACAATCTTGTTATCAACCCGGCTGGCCATGTTGAAGTTAGCCAAAAAGTATCCAGAGGAGTCACACAATACTGTATAGCATCCTCTTCTCCAAACGTGAACTCTAGGCCATCTGACAAGGTTGGGGCAGCAAATACTTCAAAGAAAACATTTACCTCACGAAAATGCCAAGATATATTGCCAGGCGACTGTTATTGTCTTCCCAGTGAATTGGACATTCAATTAGTTAATAACCGGACTGACAATAACTCGAAGA
This sequence comes from Phycis blennoides, assembly GCA_900302315.1. NCBI lineage: Eukaryota > Metazoa > Chordata > Actinopteri > Gadiformes > Phycidae > Phycis > Phycis blennoides. The sequence goes on along the minus strand of OMKI01012192.1, from coordinate 6,303 downwards.
ACATTGTAGTGCCAACCTTTGCATCAAGAAAATCACACTTCCCAGACAGCTCTAGGTTAATGCTGGAATTTAGCGATGGTGAGGAAGATCCAAAGTTACCCAAAGATGAGATGAACCACAAAGAACGCCATGGAAATGCAGACATTTTCCCCGGCAAACAAATGGAAGTTAATCCTTCAAAACAAAGTCCTATGTTGGAAGCCGTCCAAGCAGAAATGTACAAGTGTGACTTGTGCATATTTAATCACAAGTCTGCGGTTGCCATGTTTGTGCACTACCAAAAACAACATCCCAAAGTATGTGTGACTCTGAATAAAATCAAACAATCCAGAAGATCTCTCTCCGATACAAAACCTCGAGTGAACATGGATACACCAACTCAGCAGGATACGCCAAAGGACACTCCTGAAAAAAATCCTCCCTCAGAGAAAACAACTGACAAGTCCAAATTGCTACCAGAAGAAAACACATCTGCTGCAAATCCAAAGGATTTCACTGACATTTCTTCTCGGAAGCAACACAAAATGTTTGAGGATGCTGGTTCCCCCAGCAACATCTGCAACGACAGTAACCCAACTCGGATATTGAGCCACCAAAAGACTAAAGGTGTTCGCAGTAGTCCTCGAAAGGTAACCCCCCCCAAAACAACAGAGCAAGGTGAAGCTGAGAGGTCCCCCATGGTCTCCCGTTCTCGAAGTGCCAAGAAAGCACTCATTAGTGCTCGTTTGACTCCAACCAAAAATGGCCGCGCCATCGGGAATAATGATGCAGAGATGGACTCTTGCAGTGGAGACGAAGCCTCCGCAAGTCCTGCCGACGGTGGGCAAGACAAAGCCCTTCAGAGGAATGAAAGGGCAGAAGACCCGGTCTCTGATGGCAAACATGTGGAAAAAAATAACTTTTGCCCCAAGTGCAACTATGGGAACAGTTCTATGAAAGCAGTATTGGCTCATTATAAAACCAAACACAGAGAATCCGATTTTAGAATCACAGCCCACACCGTTTCCCTTTACACAGCATCAATTCTCCGACAAATGAAACAATCTACATCTCAAAATGATAACGTTGCTGTTTTGTCCTCTGGTCTGCCTCTTCCAATTCTGCTGGATGACAACATGTTATTTTGTCACATGTGCAACTACAGTAGCCCCAAATTACCTAAAGTTTTGGCCCACCAGACGAAGGCTCATTCTGCGACTGAGAAGTCAGAAAAGAAAGTATTGGCTTATTCTGCTGAGGTTTACGCCCAGCCTCGTGAAGAACAGTTGAAATTTAATCAATTTGCCTTGAAGGCCTTTACATCCCATGTGGAAAGAAAAAGTGTTTTACAAGCGACGGTTAAACCTTTTGTCTGCCCAAAGTGTGTGTACACTGCCCCTTATGTGTACCTATTAAGAAGGCATTTACTTAGAAAACACCTCATTCATCAAACTGGTGGGATGATTTTAAGGAGGGCTTTCGATAATGGATCTATAAGTGAAGGTTACTACTGCCGGTGGTGCAATTTCTCCAGCCAGACAGCAGCACAACTCTATGAGCATGTGAAACTCCTGCACAAATCCAATCTAATTAGCTTCAACTACATCAATGATCACTTGCATGTTGCTCCCAAAGGTGGCACCTCTCGAAAGCCCAGTGATGCCGCATCTCTGGCCCCCTCTCAAGGCTCTGGGAGCAAGCGCCTCAGGAAACGTTCATGTCATTCTCTCAAGGCTAGCTCGATGAAAGGCATTGCAAACCTCAAGCTCGTGGTTCGTCTACCGTCTGTGAGGGAAAAGGGTGCAGTGCTTGATGGCCGCAGTAGCGGGGATGATGACCAGAACAGCCATGTTCAGGCAGATGGCCGTCAGGCCTCTGAAGAACCTGAAACATCGGCCGGTGGAAGTGCACCCTCTTGCAAAACGCCCAGGTGCCGTGTCTGTTCAGCGGTTTTCTCTTCATGGCACGGACTCAAGATTCACTATGGAAGGAAACACTTATGCAGCGTTAAGATCATCGAAAAATGTCCAAGTCAGCCGTTTGATCTTGATACTGCAATTGCGAGTAACCTGGTGGGTAAACTCATCTACAAGTGCCCGTCCTGTGTGTATGTGCACACGACCAGGCCTGGAATTCTCGCTCACAGCCACCAGAGGCATCCAACCATAAAGATCAGAGCTAAAGGACTTGAAAGTCTTGAAGCGTTTGTGTCTAAACGCTGCAAGGGTAACGCACACCAATCTGGTGAATGTCGTATCAGTGGATACATGTGTCAACTCTGCAAGGAAGTCCATAACTCCATGGAGAAATTCAAAATGCACTTCAGCAGTTGCCATGGGAATTCCGGTCCAGGTGTCCTCAAACCACCTGTTAAATATGCGATGACTAAACAACTGCAGTCCAGATACCACGCTACTCGGGGCTTGGGACTGAAAAAGGCTTTTTTGATAAAGATCCAAGCTGGCCTGATGAAGTGCCCATTCTGCAAACACATGGCAAAGAGCAAAGATGCCTTGATCAAACATGTCAAGGATTGCAGCAAAAACAGACTTAAGCGGCATGTTTTCAAGTGCTCCATTTGTTCATACACAACACTAAGAGACAGATACCTTAAAAAGCATTATGAGTCGAGGCATGGAACAGCTGCAATGGGAGCTGAAAGGAGCTTTAACTGTAGGCTTTGCCCATATGTGTCTCAAACACGTTCCTATCTTACTAGCCATTACACAAGGATTCATAAAACGGATGCTGCTGATGAACTGGAGGAAAACCAATCGATGCAGTGTAAAAAGTGCAGTGAGCCAACATTGTTCAGCTCGTACCGCCGTCTCGGTTCCCACTATACCAGTTTTCACAAAACAGATTTAAAAATGGACTTCAAAGTGCTTTTCCGCTCATCCAAGAAACGTGCCGTAGCTGGTTACACATGCCACCACTGCAGTCTTAAGTTCAAGACCACCAAGGAGCTGTGTTGCCATCTGGAAGATCACACGGCACAAAGGATGAAGACTGTGGAGGGCCTGTCAGTCACGCCACCCGTTCAAGTAAGCCTACAGCCGTTTGTCCTTATTTTCAACATCAATGATTTGCTCAATGTTTTCGTTGATTTTGTATTCTACTCAAAGCTGGGCGATGCATTTGGCGTATTCAATTTCAATATTGTGATATTGTATATCAAGGTTATCGAGATATTCATTTGCACTCAAATGTTCTTTTTGAGGTATTAGTTTTTGTTCCATGCAGCATATAAGCAAACAACAATATCCACAGTAGTGGTTGTGTTCATGCAGCTCTTAATGTCCACGGTGCATTGCTTTTACTTCCAGTGCACTGAGAGTGTCGGCCAGTCCCCGACGCCCCAGACCAGCCCGGAGATGCCCCAGAGCAGCCCGGAGATGCCCCAGAGCAGCCCGGAGATGCCCCAGACCAGCCCGGAGATGCCCCAGAGCAGCCCGGAGATGCCCCAGAGCAGCCCGGAGATGCCCCAGAGCAGCCCGGAGATGCCCCAGACCAGCCCGGAGATGCCCCAGAGCAGCCCGGAGATGCCCCAGAGCAGCCCGGAGATGCCCCAGACCAGCCCGGAGATGCCCCAGACCAGCCCGGACTCCGAGCCCGAGAGTCAACCCCCGGCTGCCAAGGCCCAAGCCTTTGGACACTGTGGTCGCGGGTTCACTTCCCCGGAGGGTCTTGGTGTGCACGAGCGCAGCCACGAGGCTGTGGCAGCTGTTCAGCAGCCGGACCCTGGGCCCGCGGCCTGCTCCGAAGACGTGTGAGTGTTACGTTGGTTAAACTTATTTGCTTATCAAGTTTATTTGTATATAGCCCTTTATCAGAGTTATAGTCTCAGAGGGCATCACAGGCCACGTCATGACTCCCCCTAAACCTAGTCTCCCCTAAGCCTAGTCTCCCCTAAGCCTAGTCTCCCCTAAACCTAGTCTCCCAAAGGACGAGAAAGAAACTAGAATTTGTAGACTGTACTGCTACACGGTAGGCCTATATGACGTAATCATGAGACATGTTGATGAAACACTAAGACAGATGGATGCAATTGGTCAGGATTTTAGTTTTAATGTTTTTTTTTTCCATTGTGTTTGAAAAAATTATTGTCGTTGGCTTTAAGTGTGAAGCATTTTGTGTGTATAGATGTCTTTTATTATTGACCAAATGATTGAAGTTGCTCTAATTCTGTCACCCCTCCAGCTTTGAGGGTTTCACCAGGTTTGAGCCGGGGAGTCTCAAACCGTTCCACTGCAGCAGCTGTTCTCATCGCTGCAGCTCAAAGGGTCTGCTGGAGAGCCACGTCACGGAACAACACCTGGGTGAGTGAAACCTTCCTATTGGAGATCTAAGAGGACACCTACTGTATGGTCAGAGGACTGGATTCAACCTTGCCCCCATTACGTTAACGGGACAATGCAGACGACATACAACAGCAAGTCCAACAGTACATGGAGCCATAGCCCCGGAGAAGAGCAGACCTCATTCCCTCACTTCCCCACCTACGTTGTCAGATCCACCTGCTGCAGGCGAGTTGCCAGATACGAACGCTGGTCCACCTGAGAGCGTTCAGGAAGAGGAGGGCACCCCTGAAGCAGCTGGCGAGCCCCCTGCCACCCCACCAGACCTCCAGAAGGACGACCCAGTCCCCCCTCAGCCTGCAGCTGACACAAGCGAACACAAGTTACCAGGTCTGTCTTTAATGTACAGAAACAGTGTTGGTAGCTTTCTGTTTGTTTTTGTGATGCCAAGTATCTGCATGATGTAAAACTGAGTTGGGCCAGTAAGTGACCCTGCGGTCATTACCATGTAGGTTGCCTCAGAAATTAGATCTGTATTTTTGCATTAATTATTGTACTCTGCTAATCTGCTTTTTAAAAAAAAAAATTGTTTTTTTGTTATTTGGCGTATGCTTTCGTCCCTGGCAACTTGCAGTCATAACCATCTCTAGATGGGGTGCGATAATGTCGCCTTTCTCTGCTCCAGACTCTGTGTACTCGGAGCCTGCGGCGGTCCAGAGGCAGCTGAGTCATTACAGGTCCATGCCGCCGGCCATCAGCAGCAGCGCGGCTCCGCAGGCCGGCGGTGATGACACGCTGCTCCGCTGCGAGTTCTGTGACTTCACCACCGGCTACCAGTCGAGCGTGCGGCGCCATTACGCGAACTTACACAGCAAGAAGCTGTTCTGCTGCCGAAACTGCGGCTTCTTCACCGGACTCAGGTGCGGTGTGTTCCTCTGCACCGCGGAGAAAGGGGTCCGGGTTTAAGGTGGATGGGGGGGGGGGGAAACAAAACGACTGCACCATGATGCACCGAATTTGCTGCGAAGGCGTCGTCTGATTCCATGGGGTTCAAGTGATGCACTGGCGCGGGGATAGAAACAAAGGCTTTGTAACAGAGCATCACGTGGAGCGTGCTAGTGTGCATCTTCTAGGGTGATTTCTTTGCTGCGGCCCGAGACATTTGATTCATAACATATGAATGTTGTTTTTACTTGGTTTGTGTTTTCCTTGAGCCACCTGTTGAATGGGCAGCTGCCCCACAGGAAGCCAGCCGCTATAGTTTGCATTATTGTGGCCAGTCAAGGTGTCCGGGAAACCAAACAGTGGATTACCGCTTTCGCCTGTAAAGCCGTCCTGTTCCCCCCTTTTTGTCTCGTCTCATCAGAACAAACCTGGATCGGCACAAGGAGACGGGTCACTCCATCGGCCCCCGGGACAAGAACAAGAACAAGAAGACCCTTCGCTGCCCGCTCTGCCTCTACCACACCAAGATGCAGAACCACATGGTGGATCACATCGTGCTCCATCGCAGTAAGCACGTGCCAAAATGAACACCGCGTTCAGTCGCCGCTCACCGCGCATGTGGACGGGGAATGCGCCGCGGCGCGCGCCCCGCTGGTGGAAGATGATGCACGCCGTCGGGGGCGGAGCTGTGGCAGCACGCAGCCAAGGTGGCGTCCCACCGCTGAGCGCATCAGGTCACCAGCCAGGTTACATACGAGTCACACTCATCTGTTAACATTATTGGTGACCTTATTTTTATTGACTTATTCATCCCGAGGGCAAGGGGCATGTTGTTTTTGCGTTGAGGCCGGTTGTATTGGACCGTTGGACCCTTTTTCATCGTTGAATTTGTAGCGCATAGAATTCAGAGCCGTCAAAAGGGCAGAGGTGTCCTGCTGTTGAAAAATAACGCAACGCCCTTGGACCGTCAACTTGGCCACGTGGGATCGGGTATTCATCAACGCTGTGACTGACGTGCGTGCCCCCCCCCCCCCCCCCCCCCCCCCCCCCCGGGCCCCCGGGGGGGGGGGGGGGCCGCGGG
>OMKI01012191.1:0-13712 GCA_900302315.1 Phycis blennoides | reverse complement strand
CCCATGGTTCTACTGGATGCTTGTTCTCCCAACAAGCCAAACAGCAGAGTAATTGCAGTGTGTGTGTGTGTGTGTGTGTGTGTGTGTGTGTGTGCGTGCGTGCATTCACATTTTGTCCTTGTTCCTCTGAGAGTCATCAGTGCTGGGATTAACAGTATGTTGTAGTATGGAGGATTTACACCAGAGTGCAAATCCTGCAAGTCCTGCAAGATTATTCTAGATTACAGATCATCTCCATACTTTGTGAAACAGTACAAAATGTGTTCAGAAAGTAGGAGGAGAGAGGGAGAGAGAGGGAGAGGGAGGGAGGGAGGGAGGGAGGGAGGGAGAGAGGGAGAGGGAGAAAACGAACAATATGGCCAAAAGACATAAACACAAACTGATGTGATTGGCTGATTGTGCTGGCTGTTGTCCCTGATCCCTAGGAAGCCAGTAGGATCACAGAGAGACCCACATCTGGAGCTTCAGTAGTGCAAAAATTAGTACAAAAATTAGTACAAAAATGCATCGTCTTAATATATGGAGATAATATAATGCTTGTAATCTTAATCTCCTAAAGTGACCAAATCTTTTCTATAATTATTTATTGAATAAAATACCCCCCCCCCCTCTAATGTCCACCTGTCTACCTGTCTACCTGCCCTACCCTGAACCCTACCTGCTCATTAACGATATGTCAAAAAAGTCCACAGTAAGTTACTTTGGATAAAATGATCTGCTTATTAGCTGAATTAGTAGCAATATGTAATAGTTAAAGTAGGCTCATTAATGAATAAGAATAGCTACTAGATTTCCACTTGTATCCACTGGGGCCACAGTGGCTGGCTGCCTTGAACAGAAGTGCCTACAGACACTAGACATGTTCAGCTGTGGCTCCACCGTTCTGCCCAGGGGGTTGTGTTCAGTCCAGCGTCCTGCTCTGACAATTACTCCAGCAGACGGAGCAGAAGCCTGCGTTTTATCCTCCTCTCTGCTCCGGGACTGAATGCCCCAGCCCCGCTCTGCTCCAACACATACACGGGCGGGCCTCGGATGTCTGGCCCAGGAAAGGCAGTCGAAGTCTGGGACGGCTGTCAGGGGAGAAACCTCTCCTGGTAAAAGCCCTGATGGACGCGTTATATAACAGGATGTGTGTGTGTGTGTGTGTGTGTGTGTGTGTGTGTGCGTGCGTGCGTGCGTGCGTGCGTGCGTGCGTGCGTGCGTGCGTGCGTGCGTGCGTGCGTGCGTGCGTGTGTGTGTGAGTGCTGGCGTAGCTTTACCTGTTCAGTAGCTTGTGGCAGCCAATATATTACATATCAACCAATGGAAATGTGTGTTCGTAACAGTTTCAGTGTGTAGGTTTAGTAGTGGTAGAGCCTTAGGTCTGTGGGCCTGTGAAGCCCATTGAGACTGTCACTGTGATTCAGGGTTACAGCATTGACTTGAATTGAGTAGTATACTGAGTTGGGGGCTATACTATACTTGACTAATAATAATAATAATAATAATGATTGTATTATACAAATTCATTGACTACCTCACTTCCTTGAATATAATTGACATTGATCTAGTAATTCATTTAATCTGTAGTTTTTTTTTTTATGTTTTAAAAAATGTATGTAGGGAGTCACACAGCAGACTTTCAAAAATGCATCCTAGGTTCATACCAATGAGACAGGGAATTGCATAATTTGTCAAGTATTTATTGAAACTAAGCAAAAAATTACTTTATTATTATTATTATTATTATTATTATTATTAACTATTAATCAATAATATAGCAAGTCAAGTCAAAGTGAACTTTATTGTCAATCCTACCATACAATTAGTGCAAGGACAAGGACAGAGGACAATTAAACAGGCGGCAGTAGCTCAGTGGGTAGAGCGGGTGGACAGAGCGGGTGGACAGAGCGGGTCGTCCACTGACCGTAGGGTTGGCGCTTCGATCCCCTTGATCCCCCTCCTCCTCCAACTGTCCACATGTTGAACCCCCACAAATGTACTGATTGAAAGTCGCTTTGGACAAAAGCGTCTGCTAAATGCCCCCTTTACCATTTTTTTAAACAGACATACAACATATAACATAACAAATAACATAATAGTGCAATAGAATGTACAATATGGCAAATCATCAATAGTATACATTTTATTATTACGCTATGTCAGGATGAGCTATTAAATCCTACACAATTTCATGGCAGACCTAGTTGGGAACCACTGGTCTAGTCCGTGATGCTAGTCCCCCCCCCGCCGCCCGTTGTCCCCGCCGTGTGTAGCACAGCACGGAAACCGCAGCCACGCAGCAGAGGGCAGCTAGCATAACGGCATCTACAGAATATTATGCGGGATCACAGTCATAATGTGACCCTGCCCATTGAAACCCACACAGCCGTGGCTAATGGGATTTCAGCGATCAGAGGATTAGGGTGAGGGCTGGCGCTGCTGCTTTCTATACTACAGCCTTTATCATATCAAACACACACCCTTCCTCGGCCACACTCAATAACCATACCGCCCGGCTGCACTGCCCTGGCCGAAGAGCTACATTCTGGTTCACTGAACCTAATGTGGTTAATAGGGGAGAGACATACAGGGGGAGTTGAGGTGTGGAGATTTTGTCTTCACTCAGAAGATAGTTTTCTTATAAATGGGAATGTAACTTTGTGTGCACCAGAGCATTGACCCTTCATTACTCTGAGAAGACAGGAGACATAGATATCCCCAGAGTAGGTTGTCCCACTCCTGGGCCATTTACTCCTTGAAAGCCCTTTATGTGTGCAGAAGTAGTAGTTAATAAAATGATGGGGTATTTCATCAGACACTTTATGTACAGTGTTTATTACTGCAGTGACAACACCTTCTGGATCATTGTGGTTTCCTCCAAAACAGTTCAAGTTCCGCCTCACAGATCTCCTGCTGTTCAGTATTTGAGATACGATCAATGACTTTGTGTCTAAGGGCGCCACTTAGAGCTCTCCATGTCTGATCATCATCAGCATCCCCCTCATTGCCCCACAGGTATCATGTCATGGGGTATCATGTCTCGGGGGACCTAATACTGCTGCTACATACCTGATGTCTATCTACATGCCCCCAAACCAGGCATGCCAGCCCGGTTCTGATGTCACAATCCCCCCCTCCGTCTCTGTCTCTCTCTCCATCTCCCCCACTCTCTGACTCTCTCCCTCTCTGTGTCTCCCCCTCCCTTCTCTCTCTCTCTCTCTCTCGCTCTCTCTCTCTCTCTTTTGCTATATATCTTTCGCAGTCTCTCCCCCTCTCTCTCCCGAACCTTATTAGGAGGATGGATTTCAGGGTCCTTTGGTCTACCTCTCGGTTCATCTTGTGCAGTGACAGGAGTGTTACTGGAGTGTGAGGGTGGAGTGTAGGAAATCATTGAAGGCACCAGAGAGACTTTCCAGGTTCCGAAAGGTAGTGGTGTGCTACCATAGGACCATAGTAACATATGGTCCTCTAATTTGTTACTATGGTCCTATGGTGTCAACTTGCCATGTACAAATGATATGCTAGTTATATGGTAATGATATGCTGGTATTTGCAACAAGGTAACCAAAGAAGAAGAAAAATATTCACTAGGGACCACCTGTCAATATCATGATCCATGTGTTGGAAATTGACCTTTCTAAATCATCAATAACACTCATTGAGGATCTCACATTCATCATTTAAATAATATACATTTTAAATTTTAAATTACCGCCTTCAAACTTTAGCAAATATCAGAATGTGAAGAGTTTTGAACGTGAAATAATTACATCAGGTTATGACTCTACTAGATCTCTGTAAACTTTATCACGAAACTCCAGATATATATTTATGAAATATATATTTAATATATTTTCCTGTTAAAGTCTTTTCCCATGAAAGGTCCTTGTAATACAACTATAGAAGCCAATGCACACACAATGCCATCCAGTCTTACACCGAGCATCAAACACAACCAGAGTGTGGTGGATAGACGCAGGAAACCACAACACAGCACATGGATCTGTAATGGGAATTAGGTCACAGACACCCCTCCTCTTCCTCTGCCACCACCGTGCCCCCCCCCCCCATCACCACATAAAAGACCCCCCACCCTCTAATGATCCTCTAGGAAGTGACCCGCTGGTTTCCTTCCAGAGACAATAGCTGAGTCTCCCTTGGCTCTCTGGTTGGGTCACTGTCTCCTGCTTGTAAGTGTCCCTATCTTGTAAGTGTATACACTACATGAGGACATTTTCAAGTGCATTTATTTCTTTAATTTATTCATTAGCAGAGTACAAGTGAAATGATGTGACCGGCAACTATATCCCAGTATGCTATCATGCCTTATGCTGTTTTTTGTTGCTGTGTTTTATGTTTTATTATCTAACAATTTAGCAGACCGTTAAAGATATCAATGAACAGGTAGGTTTTTACGATATAGCTCAAGGAGGCCTACGTCCTGCATGGTGGTTCAAACCCAAAGTCCATAACCACTAGGGACTGTCCAACACACTGCTTCACTAGGTGGTGTTCGTAAGGTCCTGAGCACAGAAGGACAAGCATTGCCTGGTTATCGTATCTTCTCCACCTCTGCTGTGAAGATACAATAAGAGAGATAGGCCTGGCAGCCGTCAGTTTCCATAGCAACGGTCTCAGGAAGTTGACAAGTTACAGTAAGATTCCAGAGCGAGAGTCAGAGAGTGGGTATGGACTGTCCGAGATAACCCAGCGACGAGGTCTTAATGAGTGGCTGGAAACCACATCGCCGTAGGCACCTTTTGTTAGATGGAGCCCACAAAACAGGGACACTCTATCACCAACCCTTTTGGCAGGCCAAGGTCACGGTTCCAATGTGTGTCTTTACGTGCAGTTATCTTGCTATGATGATGACTTCAAGTACCTTTTACTGCCTGAACATTTCTATGTGAATAGAATGTTTCTTGGAGGTTCCCCAATGGATCCTCTTGACCCTGTTTTGTACAGTTCTGTCGTCTGGGTGTCATATCATATTTCACACGGCAACCTTGTTAGCTATTGATTTCCGTGAGCTCTCAAGCTAGGAGCTAGGAAGGAATCACAGAATTCAGTATAGAAAGTACAACTTTTATGAGCAGAAAGTCGATGGCACAGCCCGGCCGAGACACTGTCTTTGCATGGGCTACCGTCACTCTGCAGTCAGTTTTTCTTCCAGATGCAAACCAAGGGGATAGGAGAATTGATTGTCACGCAACACCATGTCAACCAGGGACTAAGCTGACAGTAGTGGGTCATAGATTAGATGGTATGCAATAGATTTCGACTCCTTGATGCTCCTTAATACTTGTTATTAATGCCGTTATTTGCAGGGCGCGCTTTCTTACACTCTTGAGTTTGCAGGAGCACTTTCCGCTGTACATGAAATGTAACAGATGAAAAGGAATGTGACGTTTTCTATCAAAGTCTGATGTTTCTCAGGAAGGACTGGTGGTAGAAGCAGGGGTTATAGTTATAACGTTTACACATATTGATGTTGGGACCTGACTTTGTGTTTGTGTGGCGGCCCACAATGTTGATGCTTCAAGCTAAGGGAAATTGGATGAGATGTTTGAATGCCATAGCCGCCCCATAATCAAGATATTCTCATTTAAATGTCGCTACATTGTGGTGAGCGTGTCAACCTGGGAGCCATCGCCAACCTTTGCTGTGGGGTAAATGGAAGGAACAGCATACTAATTAGAAACTTTGTCTTATGTGTATTTAAATAAACCTCACAGATGTGCTGCGACTCGCTAATCGGGTTCCGTTAATCCTCCCCTTCAACTGTGCATCAGAATGCTAAATTAAAGCTTAGTTAAATGACAACGCTTTGAATTTCACAAATCTGACGGATTAAAAGACTGCATGAATCAACCCAAGCAGACATTTTGAGTTCACTAACACATGATCTTGAGATGCAGAAATGATTATTATAGCCTCATAAACGTTTTTGAAATGATATAAAAAGGAATTGGCAAAGACATATGTTTTTGTTTCTCGGTGTCATTGTTTTCATTGGGTTTTAGTTTTTAGTTTTTAGGCGGTCCGATGCACGTTCTAAAGGAAACCCCGTCAGGTGGGGTCTGAGAGGGTTTGTGGGTTTTCCTTGAAGTTTACGGTCCTCCTCTCTGGAAAGTCAGTCAGACGCCGGCCCTCTGATCGACCGGCCCCCCGGGGGGCAACCCGGGGCCTGCCGATTCCTCCCGGGTGATAAACACACCGCTCTGCAGAACAGGCGTACCATTGAACTCTTTCACAGTTTGATCAAAACTCCCCAGTCCCGAGTACAGCATTCCTTTGGCAGAGACGCAGAGTAAAGAAGCTTCATCTGCGTTGGATGACATTTGTAATTCATTTGCGTCCGGTCGACTGACAGACGTTTATTTGTCTTACTGTGAATGCCAGCTGTGTGTGAAGCCTGGCGAGATGGAAAGGGTAAATAATGATTGTTTTTTTATTATTACTATTTCTGCCCCCTTTATTGTCAAGCTGGGTATTATTAGTGAAGCAAGCTCCCCATGTTTTCAGGCTATAATCTGACCAGTGAACCTTGGATTCTAGAACTCTGGGATTCTAGATTCTAAATCCATATATTCAGTGACACGGTACATATGCAGTTAAACCATGTCATGGTATTTAATTTGTCAGGAGGAAATGCTGATATCTGACGTTAAACACCCCATGTTCAGCAATCTGGGCTTATCATGTAGTTATGTATTTCACTCTCCTTATCTTCTTCCCCTCTGTCTGTTCCACCTCCTTTCATCTTTTAGACATGATGTTACATCTCATGGTTGCACTGTGGTGACAGGTGAATATAATGAAGTACATGGCACAGGTGACACAATTTACATTAATGAGGTACTGATTGCTGAAAAAAAGTCATGGTCTCTTTCGCTCCCTTGCTCTCTCACTCGCTTTCTCACTGCCTGTGTTCCTCTCTTAGCCGTTCTGCTTTAGCTTTTGGTTTAAATCATTCCTGTGCTTGATGTCCAGTCGGCCCTCGTAGACTTGAAGACTTGCTACGACCTCCCCCGAGTAGGGAGGAGTGTAGGGGTGGACAGAGGGGGGAGGGAAAGTGAGAGGGGCAGTTAGATGGAGGTATGGAAGGAGGGGTGGATGCAGCTATGGGAGGATGCAGGTATGGGAGGACGAGGGGGAGAGGATGAGGGAGGGAGGAGACATGCACAGAGGTATGGGAGGAAGGGTGCCTGGGAGGGATGGATGGGTCGTCTTCCTCCATCTCTCCATACTGCAGGATTTGACGGGTGATATCTTCTGTTCTGCTTCCTGTCCCTCCAGCAGGTGGGCGGTAATGACTCCACCATCTGACCAAGTGAACCAGAGATTCAGCTGGGACTTGAAACATCCACGTGTTACTGAGAACTGGCGTGTGGTGGAGGCTTGACAAATCAAGTAATATGTATTCCATTTGGTGGATGCTTTTACCCACTCAGTGCATTCTCACCAGGGGTGTCCCCAGGTGGGACTCCATCCCCTAACCCTCGCAGTGTCAATGCTTTGCTTTACCTGTTGAGCGGAAAGGACCAAAATATATTGCAACAGATATTTTGGGCTGTGGTCCAGTGGCCTAGTGTTGGTCAGTGCTATGGACCAACAATGGATTCAAACTAGTTGAATTATATTGTAGCCAAACTAAGGCTTCTTAGCTAGGACTCAGCAGTGTTTCAACACATGGTGCTCAGAAGGTGATGCGGTCTGTCTCCACAACAATAGCAACATCTCTCTTTGGTCTAAAGAAACACTCACAATACGACCACAGCATCTTAGGGTTTCATTTCTTCCATAACAATTTTTGTTCACTTCAACTCAGTCTCTTCTTTTACCAGAAATCTGCGTGGGGTAGAACCAAAGTCTCTTTGTGTATTCCTCTGATGCTTCCACTATTACACATGATTATCTCTCGACGAATCGTCTCCATGTGTGAGACTTGAGTCTCCGTGATGACGATGATGGATGGCAAGATACATGTGGTCGTTTTGACGTGTATCGTGTGTGTGAGAGTCTGACTGCAGGGTTTACAGTGTGGCTACCCCTTCTAAGACAAATGAAACAGGCGTGAGGGGGCGAGGGTTGTGGTGGTGAGGCTGGGGGTGCGGGAGAGGACGGGGGTTCTGGTTGTCGTTTGAGCAGACAGGAAACCCTGCAGTGTCTTATTACCGGTTGAGAGGCCGAGCTGAAGCAATGGCCCACATGTGTTCATCATGTTGATGCTGACCCACTTCCCTAGCAACACGTCTTCTTGAAAAGTACAGTAAGATCTGTTATTAAATATCCTGACTGGATGTTTTTTTTTTTTGTCCGCCATTGTACAGTTCACTCAAATAGCTGAAGCAGTTATTTCAATATGTCAAGTCATTGTAAAATCTTTATTCAAAGCAGAATAACACACTTTGCTATTTTAACATTTACAGCAGTTGGCTTCAAACCTCTGGACACATCAACGCATTGCTTGACACACCAACTGAGGATTGGTACCATTAACAACAGTCCAACTGCCGCGTGAACCTTACTAAAATAGATGAAGTGTTATAGAACAGAAAAAGGTTAGAGGGTTTACTTGATAGAAAAAGGGCATTAGAATTCCTTTCTTCTCTCCGTCTCGCCTCACCGCTGGACGCTATGACGACACCGCAGACATCCCAAGATGAACACCGTGTTCCCTGTTGAGCCGCGTTATCCACTGCTCGTTCAGGCCAGTACAGCAACCAGAACCATATGTGTGTGCTGAAGTCAGTTCAGCAGTAAAAGAAGGCCGTTAAAGTGAAATATGCACTTACGCCACCTCACTGTAGCGTGCAATTAGGAAGGAAATGAGTGACAGACGCTGTAAATACCCTAATAATTGCCCCCCCCAAACACAAACGTAAACTCATGAAAAGCTGGACGTGCCTCAGCATCGCCGATCATCCGTTGATTGAGAACATAAAAGCCATGCATTGTCTGACAGCCGTGATCAATACGGTAACAATTCCCAGCATATATTTTATTAATCAAATACTCATACAAACCCCTAAATACATCATGCAGTGCTGGTGCCTGGCCGGCCCTCTGGAATTACTATTTGTATAATAAGTATTCCTGGGTTTCCCTGAATGTCTCCTGGAGAATCATCTCTACCCACGCTTGAATCGCTTCTCGTTTCATTACGACAGGCCAACAAAAGCGTCAAATATATGTGCAATTTCTAGCCAGCAGAGTGTAAGAAGTCCCCGAATGCCAATAATCTTCAATCGGACCCCCATCTTTGAGCATGTTCAATCAATTGAGGCCCCCCAGCGGCTACAGATAAATACATTTGACCCTACCTCCTGCTCCTAATTCATCTGAATGAGTTCCTGAGTCTGCTCCTCTGAGTGTATGGTGCTCCATTGACCTCTCTTCAGCGATAAGATATACGTAACCCTGCTGTCAGTACAATCTCATTACGTCAGTGCGCCCCAGTCATAATCATGTGCGCCCGGTTTTGGTATTTTAACGCTGCCGTATTACTGTCCCTACAGGGCCGAAATTCTGCCAAGAAAAATCAAGAGCCCAAACCAGATTCCTGTAGTGTATCACTCTTCACCGTATTTCACTTTTTCTCTCTTCATTCATGTTTTATTTCCATTCCCGCATTTCATGAAGTTCAAGGACCCACCACTTTCCTTTTCAAGGCACGGTACGTTTTCTGACGCTTGATGCAAAAAAAAGAAAAATGGGCTTGCCACTAAAGGGTCTTTGTTCTTTAGGAGCGGTTGTGGGGGTGGGGGAGAATGTCAGGGGTCGGGCGGGTGGGTGTCTCCCCTTCCACCGGAGCCAAATCATCTCAGTCTGGTTATAGAATCAGAAGCCCTGCACGCGAGGCAGACGTTATGAGATTTTACGGTTATGTTTTAAACAAAGGGCTGGAGTGCACGGCGGCGCGTGGAGGCCCCCCCTTCATAACACGATGACACCACGCTGCTGTCGGGGGAGCTGATCCTGGTGCTGAAGGATCTCTGTGGATGAGCGCATTCAGCTCGTCCACCGGCATGCGCGGGGCTCCCATCAGGGGTTCTGCGTGCAGCCTACATCCTCCTGTGTAGGGTTTTGTGGCTGCGCCTTTCGTGATCGGCTTTATTTATTATCGTGTTTATAATGTATATGAAAGTTACCCATCCATAGCATGACGGCCCCTCACCCCAGAGTGGCCCGCATTCCTCATGTGGAAAATACGCTGGACAAGGTCACAAGAACAAAATGACGATGCAGAGAATGTGATGCATTCCTCGTGGAAGACTTTGTTCAGCTCTTCTCGCGTGTTTTATTTATTTTTCATCTCCAAGGAGACCCCACTGGTCTTAATTCATGGTACGCTCAGTGACCAAACTGAAACCACGTTGAGTATCAACACATCTGCGAACCACTTGACTTTTCCTTCTGGTGGAGGAGATGGTGCGGATTTGCGTGCCTGCTCTGAATTCTGCGGTGCAGCTCCTCTCAGACACCAGTGGTGGATTAGAGGGCCGTGAACATGTCCTACGCATCAGAGAGAATGTGTTCACACTGTTGACCTTGATGCCAAAGTCGAACGGTGACACACCGTTCCAGTGAAAACCAGAGGAATGTTATTTCATTTTAAGTGGGCTATAAGGAGGAACTTCGTCAATGGTGTACAGTGTGTTTTAAGTGTCTACTCCCTAGCTCTTTTTAGTCACGCAGCACACATGTAATGGAAGCACTTTGTGTAGAATGTTGAACCACTATCAGCACATTTGTTCTCAGGGCAGTTTCAGGCGTGGGACAACCTGAAGCACAAGCGAGTTTCCTTGTGAGGCACGTTGTACACAACAGCCCTCTTTTTTACGTATTTCAGGAAGCATTAAAGGAGGTTCGCTCATAAAGCCTTTTATTGGCTGGCTTATAAAATTGCATAAGTGGCCCCTCTCATGACCAGACATGTCTTGCCTGCTAGTTATCCTCCGACGGCACCAATGCATGGTGGGTAATTTAATTGAACAAATAACCATCTGGTGCGGCAGATTGGAAGAGGACGAGGATCCTCAGCCTGCTGTCCCTGAGCCCACAGGCAGGGAGAACGAAGCCCTGCACAAACATGATCTCAGAATTAACCTCAGTGTAGCGCACGTGAAGCGCACACTGCTAGACCTAGCCACCAGCTAGCTGGAGGCGAGCTAGCCGCCAGCGGGGACGAGCTGGATGGGTGCAGAGACTACTAATGAATAAACTGTCAGTTATTGACAGCCAATTTGTCAAATTAAAGATGATTGGTACCATTTTAGTACCACTTATTTTCTATGTATTATTACTCTGTTTCCAGCAAAGCAATAACAATAACTAACTGTTAGGTAGTTATTGTTATTCGCTAATGAATGACATCACCTTGTTATACTGATATTGTAGAAAACCTTTCATATAAAATAGCCAGTTACAGAATAAGGTTTACTCATTGGATGCATTTGAGTTAGTGCAACAGTTTGGAAATAAGATTTCTCCTTCTTTTATTGGAACTTTCTTCTGGGGGATTGAAGGTCACTCTATGTTTTGTTTTTCTCATGAGGATCAATAAACCCACTTTGATTCCTCCTCAATACTGCAGCTTGATCTCAAGGGAAAAGTACTTGGCTGCAGGGCCACCGTACCGTAGTATCATAGCGGTCAGTAGTGGTCTTCATCAAATAACGCACATGATCTTTTCACACATACTGTATATATACAGTTCTCTTTGCGTCCTAAAATAGGCAGCTCAGACTGCCGCGCTGAGAGCCAGCGATGCCTGGGTGATCGAGGCGCGGGTGATCTATTGTGTGCTGACACACGGCGTCGTTTTCAGGGATCAAGTTCAGGTAAACAAGAGATTTGTGGAGCTAACGTCGTCCTTGGCCTCTTGCCCTCCGCCTCCTGCAGAGAGAGGGAGCTAACACTGGGCAGTTCACTGTGTGGGGGGTTGTGTGTGTGTCGTATTCTAGATGTTTGTCTGCATGTGTGTGTGTGTGTGTGTGTGTGTGTGTGTGTGATGGGCATGTATGTACACCAGTGTGTGTGCGTGTGTCCATGTGCATGTATGGGGTGCCTATGTTTTGCAAATTGTGTGGGTGTTTGTGTGTGCTTTGTCTTGCTGTGACTGTGTGCATGCTTTTGTGTGTGTGTGTGTGTGTGTGTGTACCTGCGCACCATTTTGTGCACGTGTATGCGTGTGTGAGTGCGAATAGACCCACGCTCCACTGTGAAAGCTGACCTTCTCAAGAACAACACCACAGGTGCGTAACGTGATAGATGCTATAGCCTTACCGCCTCGCCCAGATTTACCAGACTCCTTTTGAAGGCGCTATGCGTCCATCCGCTCCCAGTCGTTTGTCTTGTCTAAAGCAGACCACCCTTTGCACTGCGTGCCGGTGACACAACTTACCGACCGTTACATTAAAGGGTCAGAAGAAAGACGAGCGATATGGAGATGAAAGAGGCCTTGTGGCGGCCATTGTGTTGTGACATCGATCTCCGTCTCTACTGAGACATCAGCAGCCGCTCGCTTTGAAGTGAAGCGGCTGAACGCTTGAGTTTCAAAGGACAATGCAAGATTATCAAGAAGCCCTGTAGGGGACTGTCTCTACACTTGTACTCTTATGTGCTCTAATAACAGCGTCAAGTACATGCAGTATAAAGATAGGATCACTCCGAAGCTGTCTGCTGCGGTGCGCCGCTGCAGCAGACGGCAGCCATGCGGCGCGGCACGCCACGGTAACAGCGATCGGGGTCCGGTCCGATCCAACCGGTGCTCCTCTCCAAAGAGTGGGCGGACGGCTGTCCCTCAGCTGGGCGGGCGAATGTAGGTCAGCGTTCCCCGGCTGTGATTAAAGATCCACGACCTCACAGAGACGCGCGGCGGCGGAGGGAAGATGTCCGGCCGGCGCCGGGCGGCCTCAAACGGGGCCCTTCCTTCCGCGGAGATACGCCGGGCCGTTGGCCCGACGGAGACGGAGACCCGCCCCTCCACGGCGCAGGGAGCCTCGGCGATAGGATTAGCCGGCTGTCAGTCAATCACGAGTGTGTGTGTGTGTGAGTGTGGATGCAAGCCCGCCATGAAGACAGACTGAGCAGATGGCAGGGCCGCTGCCGTGAGCATGGAGCACCCCCCCCCCTCCCCTTCCCACACACACATGCACACAGACACACACGCACACACACTCATACACACTCCCAGCCAGGCCCTCGACTAAGAGACTGTAAGCTTCTTAGCTTTTTTTTTCCTCCACTAATTTGGGTCCGGGATCATCAAACCAAACAGCGATATTCTGTCGTTCAAATAAATGGAGATAAAAAGGGAAGTTCTCGCGTCAGTGACATTAAATGTTATCTCATCTTCACACGTGAACTCCCCCCCACACACACACACACACGCACACACACCTCCCCCAGAAGGGATATGTGTTCGGCCAGAGAAAACCCACAAATTCACACCCAGAATGCCTTGAATGAGGGCTTTAACCCCCCCCCACCGGTGCTTAAAGACAATGGCATGACAAGAGGATGAGTGTGGGGGTTTTAGTTTGGGGCAACCACACAACCGCACGCCGAAGAGCCCTAGACCCTCGACAGAGAGAGAGAGAGAGAGATAAACAGAGAGAGAGAAGGGGAGAGAGAGAGAGAGAGAGAGAGAGAGAGAGAGAGAGAGAGAGAGAGAGAGAGAGAGAGATGTGTTTCATTGGATAATAGGTGAAAGGGAGTTTTAA
>OMKI01012182.1:2500-22745 GCA_900302315.1 Phycis blennoides | reverse complement strand
TTATACACCATTATATTAGTGTCAGAATCCTTTGTTGCTGTAAATGGTAAACATAATTCGCAGTGAATTATGAGGGGACTTTGAAGTAACATTTTGTTGCATAGGTAGACAATCAGATGTGCACTAACATTAACACAGGCTTATTATGGTGTGTGTGTGTGTGTGTGTGTGTGTGTGTGTGTGTGTGTGTGTGTGTGTGTGTGTGTGTGTGTGTGTGTGTGTGTGTGTGTGTGTGTGTGTGTGTAGGCTGCCGCTCCATTGCAGAGGTAAGCAGGTCCACTGTCAACAGACGGGATTTCACATCCAGAATGTGAAGTCATCGTTCTGACATCCAGAAGACTGCTGGTCATACAGGTGGCCTCGACGTGTACACTGAGGAACTGCTTCGTTCTTGCTACCTTTTGTCATTATTATAATGAACAGTAAACAGCATCAGCATTTAAATACACAAACTATGATTTTTTTTTTTTGTACTTTGTTTTTATTGAGACTAACTGGGAAAACAGGATAAGTTAGAATGTACAGTAATAAACCAAGTTATCAAACCAGAAGCAAACGACAAAGAACATTAGCATTCTTTATCAGAATAATCCTGAAATGAGGACTCATATTGCCCATGAAAAAAACCTAATGTATAAAATCTTTTTAAAAGATTGTAAAAAGGCATAGCTTGAGTGGCACTTGAACACATAATTGGCTGATTAGTTCATTTTATCTGCTACTTGATGAAAATGAGTTGATTACATTAGGCCAAAGATATTGGCAACAAAAATCAACACGGATCATTCTAGTACATCCATTTTACAATATGCACATACAATTGATATCATTGTGGAGTAGTGTTGCATAGCTTGTACTCAGTGGCCAACCAGTTCTTACAGAAATTCTGGTGTTGCCTCAAACACGGTCCCATTAGAGGCTCAAACTGAAACATGATTTAATCACATTGACAGACAAGTTTAATAACTTGAAGCATTCTTCTGTTTGTATTAGTAAACACTGCAACACATATTTCTGTGACAGCTAAGCCTGGTAGCCTGGGGATCTGCAGTGATGCAGTGACTGGAAAGGGAAATCCTTAGAAAGGTGTAAGCATGGTAACTCACATTTCAATGTACATCAAATCCAGATGACTTAAATCTATTCCAATGGCAAATAAATAGGCTGGGAGTTGAAAGTGCACAACCACCATAACACTTTTCAATCACTTTGTCAACCAAATACAACAGCCTTACATTTTGACATTTTGACATTTTATTGCACGACCGTTTCCATAGTTGAATACTCCTGGCTTGCTTAACATCTGTTCACGCCTGTATTCTGTCCCTTCTTTGCTTGCCAAGAGAAGCACAGTCTTCCAGGTCAGTCTGAATGTTTAGAAGTTAGTTTCAAACATGCAATATGTTTTGGTTTGTTTGCCGAATCTCAAAACCATTCGATGCTCGACTGATTGGCTTTGCATCGGCCTGAACACGCCGTCTGTGCAAGCAATGCACTCAAAAGTGCAAGGAACAGAATTAACATATCTAATTAACCAAAAATGTCAGGCCAACCCTAAAACATTCCTTTAAAAGTCTAAACTCGGCTTAGCACTTGTCACATAACAATTTGAAATAATCTGCTGTCTGTCAAGTGATAGTGGGCCTACATTATAACCATTGTATTAGTTTGAAAACCATTGGGTGAATTTGTAGTGGACACAATAGTTCTGATTGAAGTATTTTCCTTGTCCATTCATTTAAAAAAGGTAGCATGAAGAGAGTTGGGCAAGGTGTGACATTATTTCTCAACGGTTGCTGCCGCTTTGAATTCTAATAAATAAAATGTTTCCTCTATGCTGAAGCTGTTACCTTTACAAACATCTCCAATGAAAATAGAGTTACAGCTCTCACTGGCATTTTGGCCTTCTGTCATGAGGAAGAAAACCAACAGCGTTTTGACACAGCAAACATTGCTGGAAATGAATATTGTGGCCTGCCGAGTATAGAAGATGAGTGGCACTATAGCTGCTTGACACCAATAGAAATGCAAATATGAACACTTTTCGTGCACAGTACAGTAAAATGGCATTCATCAGTACACTAAAAGAGGACGAAAGGCAGGGGTACCCAAAAGAAAACATTCAGAAGAAAATGTGTCCTGGGCGGTGGCATTCCTCATTACATAATGGCTTGTTCACTGACACGTGGCTACGGCTCTGGTTAACACTTGAGCCAAAGGATGGAAAACACCTTATCTGGCTTCAAAAGGGACTG
This sequence comes from Phycis blennoides, assembly GCA_900302315.1. NCBI lineage: Eukaryota > Metazoa > Chordata > Actinopteri > Gadiformes > Phycidae > Phycis > Phycis blennoides. Next base: position 20,490 of record OMKI01012182.1, on the reverse strand, counting down.
GACATCCAAGACCCATTTCTAAGGCTCAAAACTCTCAAAACTCATTCTGAAGAAGGTAATACAAGGTACTGGGACTCGCATACGAGACATTCCCTCTCCCCTTTGCATCGGAGGATATACTGCCAAGTGTGCTCACAAATGTATACGCGTTCCCTCAATTCAAAAGCCTGTTTGTTAGGCACTGACCAGGTCACTGACGGGGTCTACAGGAATATTCTGGCATGTGTGTTTTCTGCGGTCAGTCACAGCTTGATGATGCATGCAGCTGTGGCTTCTGTTACAGCACGAGCCAAACAATCACAGTGCCGGCTGCTCTCCTGACTCATCGTCTGGACCCAGGGAGGCCACTGTGCCAGGCTCTCACTTGGCTTTCTTGTATGGAACCAGAAACTGAGTGTGGCATTCAAACAGCACTCTATGTGCAAACAGAGTCCTACCGACGGTCAGAGGGAATACGTGAGACTGACTGCTAAAGAACACTGCAGGCTGTGGCAGAGTTTTCATCGCAAACACACAATGAAATAAAACTGATTAGAAAAGCTATTGTATTAAACCACTGACTGCCATTGGTCTATGGCAACAAGAGACGAGTCTTTGTAAGTGGGAAGACATAACGGGGTAAGTAATAACGTGCACATTAGTCAATGGCATTGCATAAGCACAATGCACAACTTACACATGTTTAAAACAGTATAACAAAGGCCCCATGCCATGACAGGCCATAGCTCTTCTGTTGGACCACCAGTCTGATCCCTTTTGGTTGGAAGCTCTGCCGAGAGGAGAGGACACTTGATTGGGACGGGGAACTGGGCCTCCCATTCACCAGCAGTTCACCCAATATGGGAAACTTAAGGGCAGTAAACCAGCGCTGGCTTCATCAGAGAGCCAACAAGGGCAGAGCACTTTCCTCCAAAGCCTCGCGAAGAGGCAAGTAGACGCACCGTTATCAACGGCTGACAGGGTTAACTATACAAGCGGGGCCAGAGCCGTGAGGAGACAAAGCAGGTTTGTGTGGAGGAAGAGGTTTAATCAAACCTCTCGCTTGTTTGTGTTCGCACAAACAACAAAAAAAGTGGTCAAAATGTGCCCTGAGAATTAGCGTTCACCGTTACTTTTTCTTAGCCAGCCTGAGCAGCCAATAAAGACATTTGTCACTGTGTTTGAATGCGCTGGTCTGCTATGGGCTGCTATGATCTGCTATGGTCTGCTATGGTCTGCTATGGGCTGCTATGGTCTGCTATGGGCTGCTATGGGCTGCTATGGGCTGCTATGGGCTGCTATGGTCTGCTATGGGCTGCTATGGGCTGCTATGGGCTGCTATGGGCTGCTATGGGCTGCTATGGGCCAGCTCCTGTGTTCTGCCCTCTCACATCATCCATACGTGACAAGTACGAACACCCACAGGAAATATATAAGTTAAAGATGACGCATAGTTACGTATGTTTATAGACCTGTTAATATAACAAAATTACGCTGGAACAAATCTATCCGTTTAGGTTTTAGAGGAGGAAAACAGAAGTTTAAACCTGTAATTAAAAGGTGTGTCTTGAGCGACATGTACTGAACAGAGGGTGGCTCCTCAGGAGGAGCTGGTGCCTCACAGACTGTGGCCTCAGAGTGCGGATGGAAGATACAGAAGTGGTTAAAAAAAATAAAAAATAAAAAATTAACTTTCACAAAGGCCAATACAGAACTCATATGCCAAGGAGTCCTCTGCTACAAGGGCTGTTTCCATTGCCCCTGCCTCTAGGATCTCAACACTCCCCAGTCCCATTCCCTCTCTCTGGTGTGTGTTTGAAACAGAGATAAGAAGGAACCGCACCAAAACCTTGCTTGATGGGTCCCTGAACATGGCATGGGGTGAGAGTAGGTTTGAAGTATCAGATCAAGTTTTTACAGTGGTTTTAAAGATCAGTGGGTAGTTAAGGATGTGTCCCCAAGGACGCTATTTTCAAAGTCACAGTGAACAAGTGGAGGAGGAGACCGGGTGAGGGGAGGGGAACAGGCAGCTCCTCCCAGCGCTAGCGGTTGGTAGTGGCGTGTACCTATACACCTTTTCTGTCAATGTTCAGAGGGACTGATTGTTTGGCAATAGGATGACCGGCTCCAAGAACGCCTGGCAGATGTGCAGGATGACCAAAGACCTTTGTCTTCCATCATCCTCATCCCCACTCTTGACTCCTTCGTCCACAGGGTCCCCCCTGCCCCCCTCCTCCAGGCCCCCCCCCCCCTCACTGCAGCATGAGCTGCTTGAGGTTGTCGTGCAGGATGGTGTCCTTGACGTCTCGGAACACCAGGCGGATGTTCTCCGTGTTGATGGCCGTGGTGAAGTGGTGGTAGAGGGGCTTCTGCGGCTGCTGCTGCTCGCGGCGCTTTGCCCGAAAGCAGTCCACCAGGAAGCGCTGCACGTCGGCCAGGGAGGCCGGGGCGCCCGGGAACTCGGGGAAGTAGTCCCTGATCGACACGCGCGCCACCTTCTCCTCCAGCAGGTCGAACTTGTTGAGGAAGAGGATGATGGAGACGTTGCCGAACACGCGGTTGTTGACGATGGTCTCGAAGATGTTGAGGGACTCGCTGAGGCGGTTGGTCTGCCGGTCCTCCATCAGCACCTGCCGGCAGAAAGGGAAGTGTTGGCCCACAGTGCTTTGTCTGCAGGGTCACGACCTCCACCTAGGAGTGTGGTGACCCCATTCACCATCCTCTTCCATAGCAATTATTTGACTATATGTATTAACTGTAAAAAAATCATAATTAACAATTTAGTAGGATAGTAAGTGTTTTTGTCAGTATCTGAATGATAGTTATTATTGTCATCATTAGAACAATGATAGCCGAATTTAAAGTCTTCTTTAAAACATATTAACCTGTAACAAAAGATTTTGGAATAACAGATACAGCAAAGGATGCATAGGATGCATGTTCTGGTCAGCAGCATAGATAGAGGTAAAGACTTCAGCAACTAGCTTGTAGGCAATTTAATACCAGAAATATGCAATGGTCAGTTAACATACAAGGCCTTCATGTGGTAGGGCTCCACATTGTTTGGATGATTATGATCTCATCTTCTCACAAATCACAAATACCAGAAAATGTAGCTTGTGATTCAGCTTAAGTTTTAAAATGTTCAAATGTTCAAATAAAAAAACAACAACATTCAAATCATTATTTTCCCATAATATCAATATAATCTACTTTATAATTGTGATCTCTAATCTTGACTCAAATAATTGCAATGAATGCTTTGGCTAAGATTACCATCCCATAGTATACCATTCATCAGAAAGTCAACTGTTTTTTTGCCTATTGTTTGGGCTTGCGAGGTGCTGTTGAAGATATGTTAACCATGTGTTTACTCCTTTGTTGTCTGATGGGGCAGTTGGTTTATCAGAGGTGAGCCAAACCTTTCAATCTATACAATATCTGAAAAATGTCAATTTCTTTGTTAATGCTTGACTTCAAACATGTTTGGCTGCTCTCTGGCTGTAATTGGTCGATGGTACCAATGCCTGCAGTACCTGCACCAATTACAACAGCCAACACACCAGCCAACCAGGTCTGAAGTCAGATCTTTATCAAAACCATCCAACAAGCAGACGCAGACATTTTGGGGATATTCTCTGGATTTCAGCGTTTGTTTCAGCTCTACCTCCAACAAGCCCGCCCAGCAAGAAAAAAACAGACAGCAAGAAAGATGATGTATGCAAATTCTTAACATATCTTCAAAAGCCGGTCACATCCCCGGAAGGTTTTCCAACACTCCAGTTTTACAGAGCAGCAGGGATCATCTCTCTGTGAGGTAACGAGGACTCACCTGGTCGTACTCGGAGGACGACACCAGGAACAGGATCGAGGTGACCGAGTCAAAACATTCAAACCACCGCCGGCGCTCCGAGCGCTGGCCCCCCACATCCACGATCTTGAAGGGCACATTCTTGATCTCAAAGTCGTACTCATGGATGCCTTTTGTGGGTTTTCTAGCCAGGAGGATGTCTTGCTGGCTAGGAAGGTAGTCCTTAAGGAGACAAACAGAATAAGAGAGAGAGGAGAAAAATAAAGAAGTTGTGAGGGAATACATATATTTATTTTCATTTCTACTATATGTTGTATCGCTATAACATTTAAATGGAGACTTTCCATTATGCCCTCTATACTGTGATTATTCCCCATATCCATGTAAAACTTTAAGTCTGTTAAAGCAGTATGTAGGTCTTGGTGAGCCAGAAGCTCAGCTCACTTTCGGTCTCACTGCGTTCAGGTTTGTTCTGTTCTATGTGCCCCTTCACTGTAGGCACCTGCCAGTTTCCACACAGGCCTGCTTCTAAGTGGGGCTAACCCAATACACCATTTCAAGCCTTGAATATTTGGTTTATTATGTATTAGGTTTTCAGAACTAATATTTTTATATTTGGAGGAGAAAAAAAGTGAACTTATTTTTCATTTCTAAAGTGCTACTTGAATGACGCCACAAGCAAAACTACAATATCACATAGGATGTCTGTGTGGAGGCGTTGGGATGCGCTCATCGTGGGGGTTCTGACTCGGTACTGCACAGCTTCAGCACCCTGAAGACACACGGCTCCCATAGAGAAGCCCTACTTCAAAATATCACCAAGGGTTAATAGCTGTTTTTAACATGATGATGAGCAGCAGGACTCGCACTATTTACCTGAAGAAAGTAGGTACGTCTCAAGTGCTATTGTGGGGGACGGTTCACAATAAAAGGAAAGAACATTACCTGTTTTGTGTTCATGTTTATTAAATTATGAACCCCGTTACTATTAGTTATTAGTAGAGTTTTAGATACGTTCATAATATTAATATAATCATTATGTATGTACATGCTCATTTAAAAACAATTTAAAAATAAATCTTATTGAAATACTGAATTGACATTTTAATAACAACCTAACAAACGAACATTCAAATTGTCGGGCTCAGCACTACTTCTAAGCCTCGGTGCTTTGGGCAGATGAAACTTACCGACTTGCCAAGCTTCTCCAAATTGTCCAGGAAATACTTGACTGACTCCCCCTAAGGAAGAGAAAAGAGATTCCTTAGATCAAGCACATGCATGTGATTTTAAAGTGGCAGTGAACCTAAAACTTAACTTTCGTTTTAAACTTCTTAGTATTCTTTGTATTCTATGATCTTCAACATGGTCCTCTATTTTGTCATGACTACCAAAATAATAGATTCAGATAAAATAGGCATTGAATCCTATGTTTTTGCCAGTCCCCACCAAACCAGTTTGTGAACGTTCTGCTCTGCATGAAACCTGATTACTTATGTTGAATTGCCTTTTCAGTGGCACTTCTGCTTGGCACCACATTCCATGGAGTGTGGTTAATGTACATTCATCATAAACACTGCTTATTACAACACTCATACTTATGAACCTTATTGGACAAATTAACAATACACTCTATTTTCAAGTAAAATATATGTGAGATGTATGAATTTATGCCCTACAGAACTCAGGACAACCAAATGACAACCATACCCCAACACTTGGACTGGCCACTAGTTGGTATGCATTAGATGACTCCTTCGCAGGTAAGTATATGCTATTGCATTCAATGACCACTTATTGGCTGATATTACCCTGTCACCTGCTGATAAAGCATTGAGACACACGGCTTACTATTGAAACTCCTGAAAAGCATTTTTACAGGCGGGGTTTTGTTGTCATTTAGAACAGCTGTAATGTCTACTGGTAATTCAGTACACCGCTTCCCCATCCACGCTGAACAATGGAGTGCTGTGGCCATAGAGACCGGTCAAGGTCATAGAAAAGAGATGTTTTTTTTAAGTAATCTCTTGTAGATACAAAAACAAGCAGGACCGTACATACCAGCTGGAACTCTCTGCGGCGGTCGTAGGCCTGTTGGATGCCTTGGTCAGCCCAGAGGGCGCGGATGGAGGGCAGGTAGTGCTGGAAGACCTTGGTCTCCACCATTCCATGGCCACTTGCCATTGCAGAGCGGGTATCGAACGCCATCATGGTCTGCCCATGGCGCTGGTTGGCCAGCTCACCCCAGGGTATGTGTAGCTTTTCCCGAGCATCCACCAACACCCGTATGCCTGCAGGGAAAACCAAGAGGGACTATTGGCACCTTGGATGTCATCTTCAGACAGTGGCTAGCAGTGCGTTAGCACTCGCACTAGTGTTCTTGAGAAAAACAAGGAAAAACATTTTTTAATAGCTTACAAAAGGGGAGAGCTTAAAACTGGTCCTAATTGGCCCTGGTCAGCCGAGAGAAGGCCTGTTCCTTGCCATGGGGCCAAGTAAAAACATGAAAATACCCTTTGGTGTTGGCTGTATGATGTATTGTACTATGTATGCAGTTTCTGTGTGCCAGTTGTTAGGAGTCCATTATGGTAATGACTACAAACGTACATCTGAATGTTAAAACAAATAATCATACATATATGAACTGTCAAATATGCGCAGGGGCATCATACACGTTCGACTAACACGAGGACATGACTGCATAACTGACCAAACCTGTAAATTAATTGATCATAATTAACAGTACAGTAACAGTAATTATTCCCTGAATGCTTGAGTACTTACATTTGACAATTGAGCGTCTGGTGGAACATTATTTAGAAATCCTTTTATATTTACTTTGCTGCAAAACTGGTTCTTGGCAGGATACTAAGGTAGTGAAATTACCTAAATATAATATGACCATATTTTAGTCTGATTGTTGTTTTAAGGATCCTTGTGAAAATTGCGATTTGTACATTGGCTATTTGTAACAAAGCTTCGAGTTTCACACAAAGACTGAACGGTGTTTGTGCTGAACTATCTTCCTGAGTCCCACGGGTAGACAAGCACAAATAACATGGGCGTTTCTCAGCTGCTAGTCAGTTAGCTTTGTGTGCTACTGCCCGACGCCTAGCTGTGGTGAAAAGTGAGAAAGTGCTCCTCCACTCGGCGCTGCAACGACATGTTGAGTTACAGTTAGCATGGCTAGCAACTTCCTAGTCCGTAGCTAACTGCCCAATTGCCACTTATCTAATTGACTTCATCATGTACAAATACGCCAATATGAATTGATAGATACCGAAGCATGTGGAGTTGAACTTTACCTTTTATTACGTTACTAAAAATGGTAGCTCTGAATTCCTCTTTGGCCCTCTGATCGAAGTCCTGTCCGTGGATGATGCGCATCTGCTTGAGGAAAGTGGACTTGCCACTCTCGCCCGCTCCGAGGAGTAGAATCTTCACCAGACGTTTTACATACGTTTTGTCTCGATTGAGACACTTGTCTATTTCCTTAGATTTTCGTACTTGTTCTGCTTCGCCACTCGTTAGGAGACAGTTGGGAAAACATACCGATAAAACGGACCGGGACGGCAGGAAATCCGCCATTTTTGAAACAACTTCATCGATACAGGCAGCGAGGAGGCTTGTACTCGCCAGTCTAGCACTGACGGGCGGGGCGCGATTGCGATAATGTATATGGAAGCGGGCGAGCTTCAACAATAAGTAACACATTTGAGCGGGGCTACACTATAGTCCTCGGTCATCATTAAAATAGTGCTACTAATTATAACTTTTTTAGTATGTTGAGAAAAGTGTGCATAGCGGCTTAAAACGAGATTGAATAATTGGCCTTTAGCCCAATTTGTTTTTTATCTTTGATCACTTGGAAAATATATGGAGAATAAACGTCCAAATATAAAGTTGTAACCATTTGTCAAACTGAAATTATATACGTATATACGTAGCAACATTTCAAGTTGTTGAATAGCGTATAATAACATTCAGAGTGAACAGATAAAAACATTTTCAGATTCAGAGTAGCCTAATTCATTAATTGTTTCAGTTAAGTAATTGTTTAGTCAGAGGTTCACAAATAATAAAATATCAAATATAACCACACTATTTCCCACAAAGGTAGGCCTTTAGGAATGCGTAACATCAAATAAAATTGTTGAACTGGTAAAGGAAAAACAAATTTATACTAATCTAGTTTGATAGAACTGCTACCTTTATGAATCATGCCTAGGGGCCATTTATGTAAACGGAAAAGGGGAACAGAAGATATTTTACAGTTGCAGACTGAGAACACCAGTCCCACCAGTCCCTCTGTTTCCACATTCATACCCTTTTATTTTGATTGTTTGAAACATATTGGTGTGACTTGTCTAATGCTTGAAATGCTGGTTGACACAGATACTATTTAAATATGTATTTAAGTAAAAGACACCAACTAGTTTAATCACTTGATCGTTAGATATAATGAATGTAACATTTTAGAAGATTATTTAGAAGAAGATTTTGCCAAGAAGAACAAATTCAGTTTTCAACAGAGCCTCATTGATCAGTAAAGCGCTCTAAGGCCTACTCCAAAACGAAGTTATTTTTGGTCCTTGTCCTGGTGTCTGTTTGTGAAACTAGACCATGGACCAGATACTTTGATTTAAGAACCAAAATACTAGTGTCTGGTACGCACGCACTCTCTCTCTCTCTCTCTCTCTCTCTCTCTCTCTCTCTCTCTCTCTCTCTCTCTCTCTCTCTCTCTCTCTCACACACACACACACACACACACACACACACACACACACACACACACACACACACACACACACACACACACACACACACACACACACACATTTTTAGTTTTTATTTTGGTATTTTATTTACAAAGGTAAGGGATCATATACAATACAATTGTGTTGTATTGTATTACCAAAGCTATAATGTTAATAATGTTTCAATAAAAAATAAATTATACGGCAATATGCTTACGTGGTGGTGTCAGGAAGTTGATTTCTGCTGTCTTCCGGTATGTTTTAGCCAATGGGTTTCAGTTTAGTCGATGCGATTGCTACCAAGATGACTGTCAGTACAGCTGAGTCCCTCCGAGTCTCGGAGATTAAAGACCCAGGGGTCTTGTTCGAGCGCTACAATACCGAAGAAATTCGTTGCATAGAGCGTAAGGTCCGCGGCGAAATTGAACAGAAGAAGGAAGATCTCAGGCAAATGGTAGGCGAGCGCTACCGGGATCTGATCGACGCTGCTGACACTATTGGAGAGATGAGACAGTGCTCACAGAGCGTCGTCCTGTCTATCCAGGATATGAACCACTACTGTCAAAAGTTGAAACAAGGGAAACCCAATAGCCAAACAATCGTTAAACAGGAGGTATGTAAGTAGTTGCTGTTGCATTCATACTGTTTACGTACAAGCTTCTATGTCGACGGTAACACGCACCACTAATCGCGTAGACTGAGTGTTGAAAGTGTGGCTCACTCAGAATTGGGTTTATTATTTCATTTTGCATTACATGTAAATAGCGAGGAACGTCACACTTTTCGTGACTTACATCCATGTATATAATTGCCCAAGTCACAAAATAGCATTATCTGTATGTGAGAACTCTGTTTAGCATTTGCATGGCTATTATATAGCCACATACATTGTAATGATTTTTCCTTTTCAAACTAATGTCTTAGAGCCAGTTGAAAAGTCAGGGAAAGTTCTACAACATGGCAGCACAGATCCGGCTTCTCCTGGAGATCCCGGAGTGTATTTGGAGTGCCATGGAGTCATTGCAGTACCTCAAGGCCACTCAGCTCTACCTCCTGTGTTGCCACCTCCACGGCATGCTGAAGCTAGAGACTGCTACAGGCCCTCACTACAGCCCCATTCTAGCCCGCTTCCCAATACTTGTTCGCCAAGTGGCAACCACAGGACACTTCAGGTAACTAACATTTAGGTAACTAAATGTAATTTCACTTTAATTGTGAGCGTCCCTGAAGCAGATTCAATCCAAGTGGGACTGAATGTCATTGATCTGTGGCAAGTCAACCGTGGCGTTCAGGGCATACATATGTGATGATGCAATCTTTGTAGCCTATCATTTATGTTCAAGAGGAGTAAAATCAAAACTTCCAGCTCCAATGAGCATTAGCTCATTTCACCCATGTCGCAGCATGGGACATGGGTGGACAACAGCTACTGCTGTTTATCCAGCCATGGCTTGTCGATCAAAAAGGGGCAGGGAAAATTGATGGGGACAGGCAAAAATAAGGCAGGTTTTTTTGGTTTTACAAAGGCATTGTAGGACAAACACTTTTTTAATGTACCAGGGAATTGTGTAGTAGTCTAACCTAGTGCAGAAAACATACATTGACCATGGACCATGTGCCCTGGTATATAAAATTAGCAGACTCATAATTAGTATTGATAACATAAAAAGGGATTGTAGATTGAGCCTATTCATGAAATTCATTAAGCTACTAATGTACAGTTTTTATTGTGCAATAAATGGTATGCTTCAAAAAAGGTGTGGTGATATTTGATTGTCTGCCTCGACTTTCAACAAAGACACCTACCCTTTGTCCCACTCACACACAGGTCAGCTATCCTGCTGAACAGTAAGTGTCTGCTGCGGGGCCGTGTGGTGTCAGACCAGGCCATTGCCGAGGCATTGGTGTCCACCATGCTGCTGGAGGACAGCTCACCTCGCCAGGCCCTGGCTGACTTCCTGCTGGCCAGGAAGTCCAGTATTCACCAGCTGCTAAACCAGCCACAGCACGGTATGTCAAAGGGATGTACGGCATACAAGTAATTTCACCTTATAATACAGAATACCTGTTTTTAATATTAATTTACATTTATGAGGAATTAACAGCCAACCAAATGTAACCACGGCTAACACACACATTTGAAATACAAATCCGTAACCTCTTTTACATTGTATTTTGTTTGGCAGGGGCTGGGATCAAGGCACAGGTTTGCAGCTTGGTGGAGCTGCTGGTTACAACTCTCTTCCAGGCCTATGCTGTCTTTTACATGCCCCCAGAAGGTGGCCATAAGCCTGGGGATTGTGCACTGACCTGCGGCATACTTTTCTCCACCCTGGAGAATGTCACGTCGGCGGCACCTACAGGTGAAAGGGAAAGTTGAAAGAATGCTGTATCAGTTTGGTTTGGTTTTAGTAAGGCATATACATTACATGTCCATGTAAACCCTCCCATTTGTTTTTGTCTCCCAGGTAAAGAAAGAAGGATATTGCAGGAGGAGATCAGCACAGGGCGTGTGTTTAAGTACCTACCGTCCTCTGTCTCCGAGTTCCAGCCGGTGCTCCGAACACTGGCCCACCCCATCCAGAGGGAGCAGTTACGTGACACACTGCAACAGTGGATCAATACGTAAGCTTCAGCCACCGCTTCGCAGGATACTTTCAAATAGGGCTCTGGGCTCCCGTTATGGGGCAGCTGCAGTGTGATCCAGAGTTGGACCATGTTGTGGCATTCAAAGATATTTAGAAGTGGAATGAAAGGGTCCAGGATTAAGAAATACTAGCAAGGCTTTGGTGCGGCTCTTCTATGTTCCAACGTTGTTATGTTACATTGTTGGGGCCGTGGTTGAGTGGTAACAACATGATGTTGAGAAGCTGTGTGTGAAAGAAGTAGAAGTGCACACCCTTCACAAAGCACAGACTTCTCGACTCGGATAATAAATGTAATCGGTTTACTTTGGTATTTATTTTATATTTATTTCTTTTCTTTACAACTCATCCCTCTGAAATCATAGTTTGCATATTTGTAAGTAGATTCTGTGTGGGAAATTATGATTGTTCATTATTCGAGTCATGTAGTACATTGCAGACACAGATGGCCTGCATCTGTGTTTACATTTGATTTGAATGTTACCAGTTAATCAAGATTATGGATTGACTGCTTGTTGGGTGGCTCTTCATCTTCACAAGGTGTAAAGAGGACATTTGCAGAGGCATCAGTAGCTTGCTGGTATATGTGACGAGCCTAAAAGCACTGGCGGCCATCAGAGATGCCATCTGGGACCTCCTGTCCACTGAATCCATCAGCATGCACTGGGGCAGTGTATGTCAGTGCCTGTTAGAGCGCCCCCTGGATGTGTGGGAGGACTTTCTGCAGCATCTCTTTCTGAAGCGCCTGCAGGTGACAAATTGATATATTCATTTCTGGTCCTGTCATTTTACCAGCACATGACCCTTGTAGTCAACATTGATATGCCTTTTGTGACCTTTCACACACAATGATACAGAAATAGTAGTTGGATGTTAGGAAGTTCCTATAAATCCTCCTATCTTCTTTCCATCTCTAAGGCCATCACCAAGGACCAAATGGAGACCATTTCAGACAGCTCTACCCAGCTCCTCACTTCTGCCCTTCGGGATCTTGAGAGCCAAGCGACCAAGTCTCTGTTGCCCCCTAAAGGCCACAGTGCCCACTTTGAGACTGACATTGCGTCCTTCCTGTGGTCCGAAGCCCCGGGCGACCTGCTGAGCGACAGTGCGTGGGTGAGCGTGGCCCAGCGGGACCAGCAGCAGCAGCACAGTGGACTGGCCATGAAGACCCTGGCTCTGACTCCTTGTGTGCAAACCTTTTGCGCATCTCTGGACACCAAGCTAAGGACCAGGCTGGATGACTTGCAACATTACCTTCCCACACAGGAAAAAGGTAGCGTGGTTCAAGTTTGCTGATTGAAAACGCTGAAGCTACTGATGGCATTACCATATTCATACTGGCATTTTTAACTGGCATACCCGCAGAGCTTGCATGTATTCTGTTCTATAGGATCAACTAACCTCTCCCATGCAGAACATCAGCAAGGGTTTCTGCCTAAGCCTCTATACACTATTCACGACAAATGTCTTTGCCTTCCCTAAATGCCAGGGTCCTCCTATATCAGCCCAGCGGTTCCATCAGCCTTTGATCGCTTCAAAGACACAGCCGACGTAGAGGACAGCTTACGGGAGTCCTGCCTGGCCTGCGTCCATCACATCCTGTCTCACATCCGCACTGAGCTGTCCTCCAGCCTGACCGACCCCAACCTCAGCACCGTCCTCTTTGCTGCCCGACTGTGCCAGTCCATGGGGGATCTCTGCACAAACCTCAGGCAGTGTGTCCTGGGGAGAGAAGGCAACTCGGAGGCTCCCAAAGAGACTGGCAGACTGGGGAGGAAGTTGGCCAAGGCCAAGGCCCCCCCCCAGGTGGGGCCTGCCCAGGCCAAGTGGGCCAGTCTGAAGCAAGACCTCAGTGCCTGTAGCATGGAAGCCTACCGTATCTGGAGCACCGCCCTGTCCAAAGTAAAGCACCGTCACACACATTGGACGGTTACACAAAAACCACACACACACCAAAGTCATTTCAGTGTTGTCTCATTGGTTTTTATTCAGTCCGTTTGGTTGGGTCCTTCAATCATTCCCTATGAGATATCCCTAATACATTGGATTATCTATATTATTATCTACATTCCTGTTGCCCACTAACTGGAGGTGATGCTATCCTTAACAGGTGATGGTGGATAATTTTGCAACAGCACTTAATGCCGTTTCTCCCGGCGCCATCCTGAAAACGGCCACAAGCTGGGAAGAACAAGAGATTCAAGAAGAGGCCGAGTCAGGCAGCAGTGTCACATCCAAAATCAGACTTCCAGTACAGGTGAGTCAGTGATATGGAACTCTTTACAAGCATGTGACCACCAAGTGCACTGTTTACTTTATCATTCTGTCTCTGAGTAAGTCGTTACGTTTCCATTTTGTCTTCTGCAGCCCTCCTGGTTTGTCCAGTCGCTGCTGTTCCAGCTGTGCCTGGAGGTCAACAGAGTGGGGGGACATGCTTTGCCGAGGCCCACCCTGCATGAGCTGCTGAAGTCCTGCCTGGACCAGGCTCTTCATCACTACCACAGCATCACACTGCAGACACAGGACCAGGTGAGAGCCTCCACCCGCCTAAAACGTCAGAGAGACCGGGTGACTCCCATGTTCAGAAGTACATGTGTGAGGACCGACCCGCTGGGACCAGCCCGGCCCAGTCCGCCCCTGACAGGGCATGGTGTGTTACAGGTTCTGGAGATGTATTCCCTAATGGGATTAGGGAATTGATTATGTTGCTGAAGTAAAACTCTACATTTAAATGATGGACAACAGAAATACGTATTTTTCCTCTCATTATGTTATTAAAGGTAGGCTAGGCAATTTGGAAAAACCAGCCAGGTTAAGATTTTTGATATTGAATATTACAAAAAATACTTCCAAAATAAATTGCCTTCCCTAGCTTTAAGGCTTATCTATTCTTTTGAGTCTATTTTCGGCTATTCTACGTAGCCAAGATCAAGTAAAAAACATTTTGAAAAAATTCCTATCTTGACAGATGTTGTAAGGAAATAAACACATCCTGCTTCTGTCTGTCTGCTCTCCAGGACGGTGTCTTCCCTATGACCCAAAGCAGAGCGCTGCAGCTCCTGTTTGACCTGCGGTACCTCTGCACCACATTGGGTACCAGACTGGAGGACGGCAAGAGCTCTCGCTCATCTCAAGACCCCAGGCACGGCTTTATTTATTTGGGATCGTATTTTGTCTTGTTATTTCTTTATTTGGCTCATAATTCTGAAAATGGCTTGATTTTCCTCGTTTAGTACTTGAACCTTTTGACGGCTGTGGCTTTAGTATTATGCGCCTAGTTTTCGATCAAACTTTTTTTGTTTTTTCAAATATATGACCTTGGCAATAGATCATGGGCCTCATGAGTATGCCTCTGAGTGTGCCACATCAGATTCAGTAAATGCTGGCAAGTACAGGCAATTGTCCTAAATGAGGACAAGGCAGGACAATTGATTACTAGCATTTGCAATTGCTGATTGGGCATCGGTCAGAATGCAGACCCAGGTCAGTATTATCCGCAGAACTCTCAACTTCGACTTCTATGTTTATTCTCTAAGGTAGGCCCAGCTTCATCAGCCAGAAGTAAACGCAAACTAACCTGCAGTCCTTCGGGGCGCTGCCTTCTGTGCACTTGCACAAACTAGAACATCTGGAACCAAAATGTATTATGTTAATATTAATCATAATATCAATAGCCCACAATTTTGATTTAAGCACAAATCTCTGTGTGCGAGTTGTTCTTGAGGCCCATTGTCTTCCAACCCTGTTATGTTTATGATGCCGTGGTTCTGCATGTACAGAGGACAATGTGTGCCGGCAACGTATGCAGAACTAAACCTGCAGCGCTTTTGTTGTCTATTGGAATCAGATTAGCCGCGTTTCTGTAAATAATCTTTTGTGAGACAATAATCAATTGTCTCACCCTGATATTGACTTCTTGGTTCCCTTTCATCTTCCAGAATCCAACAGGTGTGCGATTGGTTGGAGGGCTTCATCGACCCTTTTGATCTGGATGTGTTCTCTACCCCACTCAATGCCAACCTCACCCGCCTGTCACAGAGGACTGCGGTACAGACACAACACGGGCACACAAGTCACACAAATTGTGAAAGTACAATCTAGATCATTGTTCATGTTGGTGTGAGGTGTGAGATAAATTAGGCTTTTGATTGTAAGACTTTTGATGGCCACTTTTGGCTCGTGGCTATTACTGCCATGACCTTTAGCCATTACTGGCTGCGGGCCTTACAATGTTTACACAACTCTTCACAAATTGAACAAAATATTGTATTTGTGTTTCTTAGGTGCTTTTGGGGTTCTTAACCGACACAGAGAAACAATTTGTGCAGCGAAACAGCGGTGCAAACTCCCAGGAGCACTACAACATCCTGCCGTTGGCCAGCAGCCAGATCAGGTCATACTGGAAGTAGTCCACAAATTGTCCACATATGCCTGACTATAACAGCCATGGTAGAATGAGTTGAAGGAAAACCTTTTTGCAACCTATTCTAACACGCCCTGTTTGCTTCTCATTAGAAATACATTTAGCAGTTGGTTAACAGCTTAAATAATACAAATTATGCAAATGTATGCAACATATCTAATGGCTAAAATCCCCTAATCTACCATGAAGCACCAAGTGGTGGGTGTGTTTGATCTAAGACTCTGATGTGCTCTACAGATTTGGTCTGCTCCCTCTGAGCATGTCAAACATGAGGAACACCAAGTCGGACCGACAAGCTGTGGACCCAGCTTCCCTGGTGAGTTGCAGAAACAGTTTAAGTGTGTGAGGTGTGGGTGGTGAAGTCCCAAGCATTCTCAATTGACCTGTCGACATGGCTACCTTCATTGTTTTGGTTTTCACCATCTGGTTACTTTACTCTGGGTAAACATTGTCTGTTGCACTCTGCCTTTCCAGTATTTTTGAATGGCCGGAGACCCAGGCAAGTTCATCAGTGGTCACTGTGTCATGGCAGTGACTTTGGTGTGTGTCTGTGTTTCTTGTTCTCTGTGTGCTGTGCTGTTCTGCTTCCTCTGTGGGATGAATTTACCATGCAGTGCCACTTGTTTTCCTCATCCTGCTTACATTTTGAATAGGTGCATAGGTTAACGATTTAATATTTCACACCTTTTGCATATATCCATACACACCATCAACTGCATGCAAAAAAATATTTTGCCAAATTCTAACAATGAATTTAGTATGAAGCAATACATGTCTGTCCACCCATTCACTTGCATTAAGTCTACATTAATTGCTTCATTGTTGAAGGGTATCTCATGGCTTGAAAGGTATCTTAGGCTAACGCGAAATTAGGCTAACAAGAAAAGGTTGTGCATGATAAGTTCTAGCAACTTGTGTGAGCAATCTGGCATGTAAACCAACTAGCTGGTATCAAGTGAAGGCTACATCTCAGTTCCTCTTGATGAGCAGAGGGATTAATGAACAGAAGGTCATGAAATCATGCAAAAAGTCCCTTTTTGCAAATATGCCAAATGGGTGAAAAATGTTTTTGCCAATTAACATTTAAGCCAACCAACTACTGTGTTTCGTTATTGTCAAGCTATACATTTAGCCTAACCTTTTGCTTGAAAGTAGAATATCCTGATTTTGACTTTCACTCGTATAATTTGTTGAGGTATTTATAGTGAGACATTTCAGCAACCGACGGTCCATTTGAGTCGGAATAGTTTCACGAATAGTTTGAATGATTTCACGAATGAGAAGCACACCAAGTTCAGTTGCTGGCCCGTGCTGGCCCGTACAACACGGGTAAAGTCAAAATCACAAGTATGACCCTTTATTTTTCAACGTTTTAATAAAAAACTATTTTTTTGTAGTTTAAAGAACCAATCTCATTAATGTTTTGTATTTTCTTTTAGATTGTTTGCTGAAGTTTCTGTGATTCATGAAATCAAATTGTAAAGGGAAATACTTGGGATAGTTGGGATAATTTTTCAATGATCTTAAAGGATTAAACATAATGTAAATGATGAAGTATTTTGCTGATTATTCGTCCCTGTCCATCTCCAGGCAACACCCACTAACTCGGCCATAGATGACAGCTTCCGCCCTGGCAATCTATTCAGACAGCTAGCCAACCAAGAAGACCAACCCGCTGCTCCTTCCTTATTCAAGTTAAGCTGGCTGTCTGGCATGGCCAAATAGGCCTGTCACCATGGACATTGCTATGGACTTTGAAGGAACAATATATGTTATCTATTGGTGTCTGCTTTTCAACCTTACCAATCAACATTCTCTTTTGTAAACAGTTGGTGAAATGACTAATTGCTTTGGTACGTTCTGTCTTCTATCACAGTATGTTTCCTTAAAATCAAACATTAAAGATTATCATGCTAAATTAAATATTTTATTATGTTACCAGGTGTCTTTAGTATACTTTGTTTGGAGTACTTGCAACATTTGTTTATTTTCCCACACCAGACTGTTATGCTTTTCACTTAATACAACCAAGGAAATGTAATCGCTGTTAACATGTCAACTGATACATTTTGAATGTAGAATTTATGATTCAGCAAAAAAGTGGCAAAATGTGTTTTGTTAAAGGAACCTTCCACTGCCAAGTTGTTGTTACCCTACAGTAAGTAACCCTACAGTAAGTAAGCTGTCGAAATGTACCGTAAAACCAAACAAAGTTTCAGAATAAACAAACACAAATTGTCAATGTCGTACAACCACTGTTGTGAATTGTGTCAAGAAGATGATTGTGCCCAGCAATCATTCAGGATTTATATATTTAGGTTAATATCTGTTAAAAGAGGGTTTATTATCATTTAAACCCATAGTTTACTATTGGT
>OMKI01012173.1:4778-25478 GCA_900302315.1 Phycis blennoides | reverse complement strand
TATAGTGAACACGATTGAGTTCACCATGAAATTGAATGAAATTGAAATTAAATTGAAATGAAGTGCGGATCTGTCCATGTGTTTGCTGTTTACTGGTGGGTGTCTCTGCATGTTCTTCATGTTCATGTTCTTCATGTTCATGTTCTTCATGTTCCAGATCTTCTCGCTCAGACGAGGAGCGACGTCGGAGCGCTGCCGATAGTTTGGCATGATGCCAAATGCGTGCAAATTTCAAAGCATCAAATACAATGTTCATAATGTCAATCCAATGTCATATTGGTAACAACAGCACGCCAGAAACACTCTCGCTGAGTGCAGAGATGAAAAGTTGTCGGTTTGCAAAATATATTGGAGGGTCGCGATTTCCGTTTCGCAAAACTTTTTTTCTCACACCGGCAGAAAAGTCTTCATACTTAGCAAATGGGGATTCACTTACCCGATTCAATCAGAAACGTTGTTGCACTGTCAGAGATGTCCCATCGAATGTCAATGATTAGTCTGTAGTGCTTCACTTCACTCATGTGATCTGGTACTTCAGATGACCCTGCGATGTCTGCATTCTGGCGTTGAGCCTGAGGAGCCCAATGGGCTGGATCAGAGCCTTTGGTACGGGGGGTTGCTCATGGAACTCATGGATACCAATACATCCGTTAAATCATTTGTAGGCTGTATTTTCCACGTAAAATGTGCCTTAGTCCGCGCAAATGGTCCAAAGAAATTGTATAATCATACAATCTTAAAAGATCACATAATTATTCCAAGTAACACGCGCATTCCACACGAGTTCAGGTCATCTTTCAACCAATCAAGATATTTTAAGACACTTTTGAAAGTCCAGTCATTCATTCCATACCATTAAAATGGGGGTGGATTCTACAGCAATTGCTCCCATGTATGACATCAGCAGACTGAATATTTTCCTTATATAAAAATGTGCTGTGGCCAAAGTCTGAATGCAAGGCTCTGGTCTAGATCTAAATGCAGCTGCGCCCGTTTGGTTCCCATATCCCGGGCTCTGGCAGTGATGCAACGTTTCCAGATGTGGAACTCAGAAGAACGGAAATCATTGTTCGTTTGGTTTCTGCACAAAACATTGGCTTCAAATCAGAAAATCTTAGATCATCGTTTTTAAAGTCAACAAATAGACACGTAACTTTCCTACACTACAGAAAGCGGAATTATGGAATGCATGGACATTGTTGTCTACTGCTATATACTGCAGCTACCAAATTATGGTAAAATTTGTTGTTGCAAAACACTGTTGCAGATACCATTTTTGTAATGAACATTCAGAATACATCGAAGTATTAGAGATCAGTGTGGCCATTGGCTGTTCCGTTTGCGTACATTAGCTCTTCCATGGACTGCTAGTAAACCATGAATAATGTCATGTGGCTACACAGCTCCACCTACTGGACGTGAAGAACAGCAAACTATACCGTTGACATGTCGGGCCATTTCTAGGTTTGCATTTCGATTAGAGACAATGATCAAAACAAAGTCATTTTGATTAATGATTGCGCTATGTTATAATTTTGTGATACATTTATTATATATCATTATTTATGTTCAGATACTACATCTACGTTTTAATTTATCCCAACAACTAGCTAGGATTTCATTACCCAATCAGATCTGATGCCCAGAGGATCTTAATGGTTTTGAACAACGCAGTTTCAGGATTTAAACCAACAGCCAAAAGCTGACGGGATCACATTTAAACTCCCTGGCCTAGATTACACCTCTATGCTATGCTTAGCACCGGTTTACGGCCATTTTAGGTTGCAAGTCTAAAAGCATCAAATCAGTATTTGAATAGGTTTATTTTAACATGGGAAACATCCTCATAGATTAGGCTGCATTCACGATTCAGTTCCAAAATATAATCTCCAATAATATACAACCAAAACAGACATTGGAGAATAGTCTATAAGAGACACTGAAAGTGGCATGGTGCTGCATGTTTTGTCCAGTAATATTTTGAGCTAAAAAATATATATAAATGGTTTACTCAATGAAACAAGGCATAGAAGCATTAAAAACTATGCAAATACAAAAAAAAACACTAAGAGTCGAATGCAGAACAATGCGAAGTCGGACTTTGTCAGTTTTTAAGAAAAATTGCATCAGATTGAAACAAAAGGTGGGGTTTAACATTTTAGTCAGGTAGTTTCAAATCCATTAACAATGAACAGTAACAAATGAGGTGAGAAGTAAACAACTGAGGCCAGCAGGACAGAGAAGATGAGATCGCCCCTCTATGCCACCTCTTCTTCCTCTTCCTCAAACTCCCCCTCTTCCTCTGCAGTGGCTTCCTGGTACTGCTGGTATTCAGACACCAGGTCGTTCATGTTGCTCTCCGCCTCTGTGAACTCCATCTCGTCCATGCCCTCCCCGGTGTACCTGCAATGGACAATATGCCATTACTACTACAACAATAAATGATCAGTAAAGCCCTACCCCTCCCAAATGTTATTGTGCAAATCAAAATGCTAAACATTTTTGATATTGGGCCAGCTGGAAAATGTCTGGGTACAGCCAAATAAACCCTGCTACTCTCCTATGGCCCGAGTAAGGACTGCCCATATATGGCCATGTCACATAGGATGCATTGAAATAGAATAATGTGACTTGTTCAATGCTTACAGAAAGACGGTTGCTTAAAGACAACATTATGGGAAAACCTGCCATTTTGGAAAACAGACAGATGAAATGAGTGTCACCTCATTCCCATAGAGAATACACTATGGCAACACAGGTGGAGCCAGAATGACATCATCCATTGTCTCTTCAGAGTAAAAGCTTAGCAGCTGTCGTTATTGTGGTGGTTGCTTAGCAACTTTTATTTGTGTCCAGCCCTTCCCAGGTATATAATTTCCCTAGTTTTTTGTTAGCGCAATACAGGGATACACATTTGCCTTCCTTCAAAGTTTCAAATATTTGGATAAAAAGGTGGGAGCCTGCATGCAGTAGTATGTCAGGTACAATAACGGTTTGCATTACACACCAGTGGAGGAAGGCCTTGCGGCGGAACATGGCGGTGAACTGCTCAGAGATGCGCTTGAACAGCTCCTGGATGGCCGTGCTGTTGCCGATGAAGGTGGCGGCCATCTTGAGGCCGCGGGGCGGGATGTCGCACACGGCCGTCTTCACGTTGTTGGGGATCCATTCCACGAAGTAGCTGCTGTTCTTGTTCTGCACGTTGAGCATCTGCTCGTCCACCTCCTTCATGGACATGCGGCCGCGGAAGATGGCGGCCACGGTGAGGTAGCGGCCGTGGCGCGGGTCGCACGCCGCCATCATGTTCTTGGCGTCGAACATCTGCTGCGTGAGCTCCGGCACCGTCAGAGCTCTGGAGGGACCCAAGATCATCTCTGTTCAAATAATACAACCCTGCTCCCAACCCCTTAAACAGCCCGCTTCTACACTGACGTCCCTTTGTTATTATACATTTTTAAATACTCTTCCTTTTGACCCGTTACCAGTGGGTGGAAAAAAGGGGGGTTGGCGACATGCAGACAGGACCCCGGGTTTGACTGCAAACTGGGCCACAAGTCGTACAGCCTTGGTGTCATCAGTGGTGCTGCAATATAGCCAAACGTTTTTTTGCTACCTGTACTGTTGGCTTCCGCGGCTGGTGAGCGGAGCGAAGCCCGGCATGAAGAAGTGCAGCCGGGGGAAGGGCACCATGTTGACGGCCAGCTTGCGCAGGTCGGCGTTGAGCTGGCCGGGGAAGCGCAGGCAGGTGGTGACGCCGCTCATGGTGGCAGAGACCAGGTGGTTGAGGTCGCCGTAGGTGGGCGTGGTCAGCTTGAGCGTGCGGAAGCAGATGTCGTAGAGGGCCTCGTTGTCAATGCAGTAGGTCTCGTCTGTGTTCTCCACCAGCTGGTGCACGGAGAGGGTGGCGTTGTACGGCTCCACCACGGTGTCAGACACCTAGCGAGTGACGGGAGACACGTCGTCGTCAGAGGGAATACATGATACACAGGAGATCTGCCTTCATCATCATGATCTAGCTCCGAGTCCTCGGTGGTCGCCCTACCTTGGGGGAGGGCACCACGCTGAAGGTGTTCATGATGCGGTCGGGGTACTCCTCGCGGATCTTGCTGATGAGCAGGGTGCCCATGCCAGAGCCGGTGCCCCCACCCAGGGAGTGGGTGAGTTGGAAACCCTGGAGGCAGTCGCAGCTTTCTGCCTCCTTCCTCACCACATCCAGCACAGAGTCCACAAGCTCAGCCCCCTCAGTGTAGTGGCCCTTGGCCCAGTTGTTACCGGCGCCGCTCTGGCCTATTCACCAGCAAATGAGCCAAAAGAATATTCTTACAGAAACTGCAAGTGTATTACTGTGTGGATTACTTTTGTTAGGAGTTGAGAAGTTGAGAATACAAGCGTGATTCTGTATTTAAATGTAAATGTGATGTAAATGATTCGATGAAGCTTTGAATGAACCAACTCTATGGAAGTTTAGGAAAAACCTGAAGCAAACCAATAATAGATATTGCATCATCACTCCACAGCTTGGAGAACCAAATGTAAATGGCCTTCATAGGCATTGGACACAATATGCAATAATCCAGGGGTAATAAACATCAGCAGTCATGCTAGTAGTGTAGACAATCAGATGTGCCAAATCCTCACCAAAGACAAAGTTGTCTGGTCTGAAGATGTGTCCAAAGGGCCCGGAGCGCACAGAGTCCATGGTGCCAGGCTCCAGGTCCACCAGCACAGCGCGGGGAACATATTTGCCACCTGGAAACAAACACAGGGATGTTTACACGCCATTTCAGAGTCATGAGTGTTGAGTGCTAGTTAAGCATTCGTTTGCCTATAGAAGAACCACACAATTGTATGCCTTGAGATGGAAAACAATATATGTACCTACAAGTACAGTATATTCTGTTTTATGTTAAATCTTTATTTTGCTGGTTTAGAAGATATTGTTGTTTATGATATTGTATAATTACTATATTATACAGATGCCTTTTAATGAAATGTTATTGTTATATGTTATGTTAATGTAATTAATAATGTAATAATGTAATGTAATTTATATTAGGAAAATGTGCAAATATTGATAAAAAGCCAAGAATTAACGTCACTAGCTAACGTACAGAGATGTATTCTCAAGTGCTAATGCATGACCAAAACACCACAATTGTGAGAAAGGCGAATCAATTATTTATTGCATTTGCATGTGAGGATGGCCATTTAAAGCGGCGGCTACCCTTAGTTTTTGAGTTTGAGTACGTCATAGACTCCTAGACTCCATAGAAAGACTAAAATAAACTACATTATCTTAACACATAATATGGCTTGTACACCGGATCGCCTCAAAATGTTTGTTGGCGATATTACGCTATTTTGAGAGCTGGAGAGGGCTGTAGTAGGACTACTGTAAAGTCCTAAAAGCAATGCAAGATAACCCCGAGACTAATTCAATATTTGTCTTGCCACGTCTAGCGTGAGAAACGATGTGGCGACACAAAGTTTGCCCATAAAGACATCATTTCATGGTAATTACTAAACAGTCATTTACATTACACCATTACTACCTCTCACAAGTGGTCTTTGCGATATGACGTCGCGATACGACCCCTCTGGCGGGAAAGGAGGCTTCCATTCCCTGACATCACGTCTATTTGTAGGGCACCTGGCAACTTTCCTTTGCACGACTAACTGATTAGATTAACAGACGTGTGGATGGTCTGACACGATATTTTAATGTTATCAGACCCATGTTAAAATAAATTACATTGTATTTAATTAAATCAGGTTCCATAGAATAATATAGTTTAATACGTTGCTTTATGCAACTTGATACATAGTACGATCGATGCTTGGTATGTTAACGTAAGCCAAAGCAGTGTTGATCTTGCACTATGAAATCGTGAAACAAGCGCTCTTTTCAAACAAACGAGTCCGCCCAATTTATCTGTAATGTTTTCCGGCGCAACACAGACGCCCCCTTCTGCTCGGTCACGCAATGTGAAACCCTGTAGGCTCCCGCTGCTCGCGCCGTGGCGACGTTACCTGTTGCTTCGTTGTAATAAACGTTAATTCTTTCTAGCTGTAGGTCGCTGTCCCCATGGTATGTCCCTGTAGGATCGATTCCATGTTCGTCGCTGATCACCTCCCAAAACTGGAATCAAGAATAAATTAAAATGACGTTAACTGAAAGACGTTACCTTAGCTACTGACGCAAACACAATGGTATCTATGTGCGATAAAGCTAAAGTTAGCTTTAGCCAACTGACCTCCGCGCCTAAAACAGATATTTAATCAATTAAAAGCAAAACAAAAAAGACGTCACCTTCGCTCCAATTTGGTTACCACATTGGCCGGCTTGCAAATGGACGATTTCCCTCATTTTGATTATTTGAACAATTTCACAACGACTAGTAGTTTATTGCGCAGTCCTGCTCCGACGGATTAAATAACTAACACTAAAGCGCCAGACCTCTTATACCCAAAGAGAAACGAGCCCTATTGGTTGGATTACACGTCCATCACATCAACAATGTATTTAATTGGTCAAGCAAAACCCGTGCCGACTTCTGATTGGACATTATTTGGTGCCGGTCGCTTGTTGCTAATGGCAACAGAAAATGAAGCATGTACACAGAGAGCAGCTAACAGTGTGTTTCTGCGTGTCTCTCGTGCACGAATTAGAGTTGAATTGACAGTTGAGACATTTTCTACATTTTAACTCGAACTCGTGACTAACAACACGGTTAGTGAGCGACACCCATGGATTTATAACGAGAACACCGCTGCGTGTAGTTTCTAATGTTGCGAATCTCATTGATCATCGACTTCGAAATACTTCGGTCAGAGCCTCAACCATATTCAAGGGGTCTAATGTTTCATATTTTCTGAATTCCTTAAAACGTTGTTCGTATACGAGCCTACATAATGTTCTCCCTTCCTAATTAAATATGTGGTTACAATATTCACAAAATGCATCCTGCAAAAAACAACCCTCCGCTCATGCACTTGTATGATGTACGTCTTAGTGCTTCATAATTGCCAGAGATGTTGTGTACTATCAATGCTTATAGCAACTGGAACGCTTGTCCTGGCGACTTGCTTACTGTATTAGCAGCAATGAAGTGTTTCACCATCTTCTGACAAATGTACTTATTGTAAGTCGCTTTGGACAAAAGCGTCTGCTAAATGCCCTAAATGTAAATGAAAAAAGAATAAAACCTGATCTTAGCAGAGGATGGTTTCGATCCATCGACCTCTGGGTTATGGGCCCAGCACGCTTCCGCTGCGCCACTCTGCTCCGGCGAACAGTGTGTCACAGGTACTGTATTAACCCTATTAAAATGAATTATATAGGCGGCATAGAACAGTAATAGCTTTGGCAGCATATTCATACTGACTACTTCTTTCGAAAGTAATATTGGGTACAATAATTATTTTTCGGACGTAATCATCTTGCATACGACTTCTATTGAGACGGGGCGTGAAAACACCAGCGCGCGCACACTTCTGTGTGGCTCATTCTTTTACATTGAAAATATGACTGAACCTCGATGCCATTTATTTGTTTCTATACATAGAAAGTCGGAAATGGATGTAGAAAGCAATTTCATTACTCTGCAGGGCTGTGTGTGTGTGTGTTCAACGCACACCCACCATCTGGTACTCGTTTGTTTACTGGAACTAAGGGATTACGTTACACTCGCATTGTCCCGCGGGCTTCTGGAATACACTGACCGTAGTGGGAAGCATCGGATGCAATACAAATAAATGGGAGTATCGAATATACAAGAAACCAGTTCTCTCCACATCTTTTGTGTTACAACAAATATAAAAGTGAACAAAGCCAGTACTTCACAGTAAAATAAAATATTAACTTTATTTATTCATTTAATAATACATTTGCTACTTAGAACACAAAAGCCTTGAAAAGAACACAGGACACCAATGTATTAGAATCAGCATGACATTCATGATATGTTCCCTCACACTTTCAACAACTATGTATGGTGCAGACATGTATTGACTGTTGTATTGTTGCATGTTAATGCATTGGGATCAACAAAGAGTAGATCAGTCCATATTTATTGACATCCTCCAGACGATAAGAATATTTGTTGCCCATCAAACTGGGTAACTTTGTGGGGACAGCAGGTAAGATCCTCCCTCATCACGGTCCCAGTGCTGTTGTGGTGCGCCGTCTGTACCTATGAATCATTCTAGCTCTTACAAGCCTATCACATTTGTGAAACCTTGAAATACTGTCAAACAATAGAGAAGATCAAATGATTAAGTTGCTGAAAGGGTAAAGGAATAAAGAAAGTACTTTTATAAGTTCACATGTTGTAAGTAGAAAGTCTCTACCACACCATCTCAATTTACATGGATTAGTGACCAGGGGTGGGGATCATCAGGAAAATGGTCTATGGAAGCTGATCAGAGCTGAAGCATTTGTATGGTGGTTTTCTTCCATGCTGATAAGACGATGGAGACATGTTGTGAAAAAGCGGCACAGTTAAAAAGTAGAACATATTTGAATTGAGGGTATTCCATTGTGTTTATATAAGATTTTAATCATGGGTTATGACTCTCAGTATTGACATATTTCACTTGTTGCCATTTGCTACAGTGATCAGAATACGTGCAAACCAAAATGGCCTTCGTTTGGTCCAATGGAGTCCAGAAAGTCTCTAGTCTATGATTTTAAATGCAAGGAATTAAACATAGGATTACCAGTCTACACTAACCAAAGATGTCAGAACTGAACTATAGCACTCCTTTTCTGGCAACGCTGAACCATTTCCATGACAACGGTGGCTTCCTGCAGAGGGACCACCTCCTCAGGCTCGGGTCTAGTAAGAGAGGGTTGGTAAACACAGAAAAAGTACATATTTACAAACACACACACAGCGTTAGAAAGCGTTATATATCACCATGGAGACATACACTGTAATGCCGCATTATGTAACAGAAAAAAGTTTATATATAAAGTCTGTTTTATAGACAAATATTAAATAACATGACCAATTATTGATACGAGTATGCAGATATTAACTTTTGTTAAGTGAAAGCATACTGCTGCACACATCTGGATAATTGTTTCCTTTGTTCAGTTTCAATGAAAATCAGAGACGCCGGCTGGTTAAACATCCTCCTTGTTTTGCTGTGCATGTTCACACATGCTATATTGATGTACAGCATAAAACATTGATTTTCTGCAGCCATAATGGTTAGTCAGGAGCCCTCTTAAAAGTTAAAACAGTTGATAAAAAAGTATCTATTGAGAATAGTGACGTGGAAAGAGGCGAATTTGTGTACCCGAGTATTCCAGCAGACATCTTCTCCATTATGTCCTTCAGAATATCTACCAGAGACTGTTAAGACACAACACGATCATGCATGATAACCTCTGCTGGTTACGTGTAAATATGTTTGTGGGTACCGGCAAAGCCTGGACAAGTATTTGAAACTTTGAAACAAAGTACATCCATGTGTTAATCCATGTGGTTTTGTCTGAAATGTTGTTGTCCATGTGTTTGGTGGCTCTCCGTGTGGTGTCACAGTGTGCTGTGAGGGAGACATACGGAGCCTGAAGGATACGGAGGTAGCGACCTTGCTGCGCGGTGGAAGCGGTCCAGACTTCCTGGTTGAGGAAAGTCACGGAGGCCGACTTCAAATGGAGCAGTCGGCAATCTGGGGGATCAAGCTGTCACGTGTTCATATTAACCACACATTTCTCACCATTTCTCTTTAAGACTGGACCAATCTAATCTCATCTAATAATCAATAAATTCATTGTCGACTTTCAATAATTAACATGACCCCATTCGTCATGGAAGAAGTATCATCCATCTTGCGCTTGCCTGAATTTATACATATTGCAACAATTGTTTACGTGACCCAGCAGAATTCATCCACACCATTCATTTTGGCATCATAGCTTTTCTTTATTGCTTAGCACCCCAATACCTGCAGCTCCTGGTGTGATGTCACCCAGTGACCCCCAACTCCCAGCACACTGATGATATCATGCTTGTGAGGGAGGAGCTTTCCATCAGTCGACCCTTCATCTTCCTGGAGACGTACTGAGCATGAGCATGTGCATGTGCATGCACGCACGCACGCACACACACACACACACACGCGCACACACACACACACACACACCCACCCACACAGATGTTAGATAAAAGAAGGTTTGCTTATCAGACAATGTCCAACACATAATGAAAGCAC
Organism: Phycis blennoides; assembly: GCA_900302315.1. Lineage (NCBI taxonomy): Eukaryota > Metazoa > Chordata > Actinopteri > Gadiformes > Phycidae > Phycis > Phycis blennoides. The sequence continues at coordinate 15,257 of OMKI01012173.1, read as the reverse complement.
TAAGTCTAAGGGAAACTCACATTTGTATATTCATTCACGCATTCAAATGACACTCAATGAGCCCTTCAGTTGACATACAAACACACCCAGTGTATTCACCTCCAGTGTCTAGGACTATGTCTACGCCTAATCCCCCGGTTTCCTCTAGAACATCTGAAAGCAGGTCCGACGAGCTTTCAAACACTGGAATGACCCTGGCTGAAAATAGAAAGGAAATATGAAATACTTTCTCATCTACATAACTCTGTGATTAGATCAACAATGACTGCCACTAGGGTGGTGGATAATTATCACACAGCGACTTTATAAAAACACATCTATTTTGTTTTTCTAAAATAGATTTGTTTGTCATATTAATCATTATTCTTAGTCATCAAAAAGAATAGTATATTATTTGAAAAAACAACTGGATTCAGACAGCGACCACAGACTTGATTGCCCAGCACCATACTTAGCTGCAATTCAGAAATATGTCAGCGAGAAAGAAATACAGTTCATTGACAAGTTGGAAATATTGAAAGAATTATCTCACCTACTAAAGGCTCTTGGACGCCTGAATGGAGAGCATTTAAGAAAGAACAAGGAGAGGAAATGGAAGCGAGGCAGAACAGGTTTAAAGATTTGTGGAATGAGGGACAAAGAATGAAATGAAAGCGTGGAAAAGTCTGCAGGACCTTTTCGCATTCTTTAAAAATTGCGTGTTTCATTCTCATCAGGAATTACATTTTGGTGAAATACAGCAACAACCTAATCACAGCTGATGGGCGGAAACCATGAATCGAAATCGTCACAAAACCATGCTGGTACTTGTGCCACATAATGAAAGACGTATGCAGAGATTCAATACAAACCTAAACCTGGCCGTAGCTGTTCCAGGAATGTGTGTTGTTGTGGCGTGTGCGATGTTGTCAAGACTTTGACTCCATGGTAACTAGCTAGCTGGATACACAGGAGGCCAAATGTCTGAGGAAAAAGGAGCTAGGTTAAACACACACACACACACACACACACACACACACACACACACACACACACACACACACACACAAATAGTTGTCATCATACGCTGGCTCCGTCCATGACCAAGAGTGTGTGTCCAGCCGCCATGCGAGCATGTGTGTGCAGTGCTGTATAGGCACGCACACCATCATGTACTGCTCCTGCAGCACATATCCAGCTCAGCTTCTCTGGCTTGTGCACTGTAAAACAAAGACATGCATGCACCCATAAACATACAAGATTAATAGTGGTTTTGTTAGAATTAAATTAATGTTATTTCAGTGTATCTAATCTCTCTATAGATATATTCATTTAATTAGTTTCGACTTTAAGCTAGAAAAGCATGGTGGCAGACCTGCCAACCTTGAAGACATTTAATGAGTACACACATGCCCCCAACATCCCCCGCGCCCCCGCGCGCACCACACAGCCCACCGCCAATGTACGCTCCACCGTGGCCCACCCACCAGTGAGATCACTGTTAGGTATCTGCTGGGTGCGCGCAGGGGCCGGGGGATGTTGGGGGCATGTGTGTACTCATAACATTTCTTCAAGGTTGGCAGGTCTGGCATGGCTACATGTGTATGCATGGATTACCAAGAAGGTGCTCATCTACATCGATGACATCACAAAGTCCAGAGTAGGGATAGTCCAAAGGGAGAATACCTGGAAAAAGAAAGCATTGCAGAGACAGGTTTCATTTATAAAATCACAAATACACACTGCAACAGCCACATGCAAATAGGAAAACACACATGCCCAGAGGAAACATATTGATTAATGTAAACATATTCAAGATAGGAAGGCTGACATAAAGTAAATAATGTACTGTAAAATATTGTTGTTTTGCATTGAGTTTCCACTGATTGCTGAATAGGCAAATGCCTAGCACAACAACTTAAGCAAAGACGCTGTCATGCCACATTGCATCACACGGCACATTTCAATTTAAATGTATTTATATAGTGTCAATTCGTAAGAGGAGTTATCTCAAGACACTATCCATATAGAGCAGGTCTAGACCACAGCTCTTTATGATGTTACTTACAGAGACCTAACGATTCCCACCATAAGCAAGCTGTTTTCATTATGCGTTGTAGAGCACTTTTAGGAAAGATATAAAGGGAAGTTCGGTAAAAAGTTAAAAGTCTGAATGTTGCATATGGGTCCAAAATGGTTAAAGCTGAACAAAGCACATAACTCAGTCGGTCATGTGAGGGTATAGGAAGTCCCCTGCTTTGCCCTAAATAAACAATTCCAAATCCTGCAAAGCCATACTGCTATAAAACACTACTAAGAGCATGATTTCTCTGGGCCATGCTGTAAAGTTCTCCATACGAGCGCCTGCGATGTTGAGAATTCTGTGAGTGCCGGTTGAAGGAGACGAGCCTTCCTCACCTACAACTTCATCATCTGGCTGGAAGAACGACACCCCGGGGCCAACTTTAGAACACAGAGAACACAAAGCATCCGTGACAAAACATGCCAACTTTTTACATAATAATAAAAAAAATCACACAAAAAAATCTAAACATTTCCACCTATATTTTTGTTAATATAGTCATATAATATGCAATGAATACTGCACCCCTTTTTTATAACCCACCCTTTTACATCTGTACAGATGTTACGTTGCACTTTTAGACTGTACTTGTATTTGAATGTGTAATGACAATAAAGACAATAAAGTGTCACCTTGCAGGATGACCCCTGCGACCTCTCGACCAACCGGAATCAAATCCCTCTGGATACCTAGGTCGCCTAGCAACTGGAAACAGACGGAAAGATATTGTCAAATGTAAACCCTGTTATAGCCCAGAATTCTCTTCAGCAGTTATCAACTATTGTCACATTTGCGACATTTAAGGAGTTATCAATAGAAAAAAATATTAAATAAATAATAATAAAAATATTATAAAAATAATACATTTAAATTCTGAAGTAATGATCAATACAGAGAAGTATAAAAACAGTATATGGATAAAACTGAAATTGTGTAAATCCAATACATTTGTAAATACAAAATAAAAAATGCAAAGACATCCAAGAAAAGCAAAAGGAGGCAAAGTTAACGCTCAGCCTCAAGTCCAAGGACAAGGCTAAAGGACAAGGCTAAAGGACAAGGCTAAAGGACAAGGCTAAAGGACAAGGCTAAAGGACAAGTCAGTAGTCCTTCAGCATTTTATACTGATTCCTGGGTTTCAGTGAATTTAATTATCAGATTATGTCATACAGCTATACTGTAGCTATATATCTATACATTGATATCTATATACATGATATATGTACTGTGTATATATATATGCACACAACAAACATCTGTTCATGCATTCAAAACAGAACCACTTTATTGATAACCTAAAAGTCTTAGAGCAGCCTTAAACGTTGAGACATGATGCCTGTGTGGTTCACAATCTGGCATCCAGTAGGAGTTCAAGATCTTTAGACCAGAGTGGAGGCTGCCATCTAGAGGTACAAACATTGTATATTCTTATCCTTTAGATTTACATCCTCTTTAAAGACAACAAAGTGCCAATATTGAAGATTGTCATTTAAACAAATCACTGTGAAGTCACTATATATTGCCCAATGAGGCAAGAACAATGATGACTGAGCCTCTGGCCCACTTATGAAAGCCTTTGCATTTGCCGGATTATCAATGTTACAAACTGGGTGGCAACTTTCTTGTCATGCATTCAAGTCACAAGTGGCGCAGTCATTTTCACCAATACAATGTATCTGTATAGGGCTTGTATGTCACAATGCATCATGGGATTTTTTGTTTGATGATGATAATGATAAACAATGATAAAGGTATTGCTACAACAGTTGGAACAGTGTATACAATGGAGAGCTAGGGAAATCTCTGGAGGTTTAGCAGGAAGTGTGAGGCAATCACAATAGACAGACATTCAGAATGCCCCTCCATGTCTCTTTATAGGAATAGGCAACACGTGGGTGGATGGATTATATAGAAGCCATTATAATCAGTTACCTTGAGGTCCAGAGGGCTTAGTCTACAGGCCTTCATCTGTACCCTGACATGATGACTGTTTATATTGTCTGGAAGAGACTTGGGACAGACAGACAAAAAGAAAGAGAGAAAAACAGACAGATGTTTGTCTTAGTTGGGCAACTATAAAGACTGAGGAAAATATGCTCACATTGAGTGTACAATTGAACAGCGATAGTCTTTTGTATACATATGCTTACATTGATTGGCTGATTTGTACTTTAAGGTTTTGCATAATATCCATTTGCGCTCAGAATTCTTTAAATGAGGCTGATCCATCCCATAGGCCTATTAGTAGACAGCAATGCTCACTTATTGGACAGCAGATACTGCTGCTGTCGGCAGTCGATAATGCCAGATTAAGTCAGAGAACCTGAAAGAAATTGCTTCTTTTACATTGACTTGGTTTCATTCATCTACCCAATAATTAAACAATTAATGCAATTCAAGCCCATTAGCTTTCAGAATCATGCACGCATAACCTGAACGATAAAATGCCCAACTCACCATCTCTTGAATAACAAACCTCGTCTCAGCATCAGTCTGTCCGGGCCGGCAGTACAAACCCTTCATATTTGTACACGTTAGCCTATACTTATAGAGCCTATACAACCTATACTATACGGAAACCCGATGAAATATGGGACGCTCTTGCACGTTGTAAGCGCCAGACATAAGACTTTAATGTTTTTCACGTGAAGCGCGACGTCTCAACTATGTGTTTTCCTGTTTATTCTTCTTCTTCATTGGTTTGCGGACTAACTATGTAACTCTGTATACAATTGGTTGCAACACCGCCAACTGCTGGAGCGACTGTATTACTCTTTGCAACAAAATGCAAAATCAAGCCAATCATACATTGTGAAATTGACATTAGTATGAAAAAAAATACCTTAGTTTAAATTCTAAAACCATGTTTGCATACCCATTTACCATTCACTCCATTTGTGCTTCATCACTAAGACGCAATGGGCTTGTAAGAGGTGATGGAATATCATGTATATAGCACAGTTTGCGGCCAACTATGAATTGAATAGACATTGTGTTTATGTGCATATATGATTTGTATGATTTTTATTTTTTTTAATAATGTGGGCTTGATGAAATGTTATTCTAACCAAACATCTCGCGATAAAGCACCAATTGCCATTTCTATATTAATTCTGTTGAAATCTCGCGATATCCCTCAAACATTACCCCATTTTCCAACTCTCCCTCGGTCGGGATTTCGGATCAGAGATATTCACAGGAGAGGGCTTTGGTGAATTAAAGGCCAAGTATTAGAAGGTTATACATTGTAGTGCTACATAATTGCACAGGGATCTACTTTAATCAAATAATAGAATGGAAATTGGACTATGAGGTAAGAGCAGAATATAAAATGTATGATGTGGAAGAATGTCCCTGAGCGGGCTAACGAGCTGACGTTAGCTTCTGGTCTGGACAGCTAGCCTGATAGCTTCATTAATCTGTTGTATCCATGGCGTTATCACGGATAGTTTTTCATGTTATCCTCTGTACTACCACATAGGTTGTATTACAGTTTTTTGTAATGGTCTAATTAGCCTGAATAAAATAAATAGCTCGTTAATACAGCTTAAGACTGCTGCAAGACTGATGTGAACAGGACCAGCAGGCTAAATCACAGCATCAGCAGTGCTGGTGCTGTACCGCTGGGTCTTCAGTGTGGCAGCAAGGGTAGCCTTCCCTTGGCTGGCGGGTACAATACAGGAACACCTTAAACACAACAGGATGGATGGATGTTCCATAAGTCAATGTGTCAACACTTAAGTGATGGGTGTTACATTCACATCCAGTGCTAGTGATAGGCATTTGTCAGACACACAAGTTGTATCTAACATTTTGCTCTTGTGCAATAGAGGAATTGTCGCAAATACGCACACTATCAAGAGCAATGCAATATCATTGGTCGCATTACAACAATCCATGTAAACATCTCCGGTTAGTTGTACATCCGTTATACGTGAAGGTATGCGAATGTGGTTTCTCTTCACGAGCCCCAGCTGCAGCCCTGATGTTGGCCATGTTTTTAGCATTTGATGGCATTTCAAAAATCCAATCATGTAATGAACGTATACAGTGAAAAGGTGCATGGATGGGCAAGATTCTCACGGTATGTATCGGTCCTAGTTGTCAACAACAACTTCATTGGGATTGGGGGTGGGGCGGGTATTTGATAATCAAAAGGTCTCGCCACTTAACAACCATGTGGTGAGAATGTGTTGGGGTGAGACAGAGGGTGTGTGTCGGGAACAAATGTTTATGGGTGAGAAAGAGGGGCATACAAGGTCTACATGTAAATTGTTATGTGTGTGAACAGCGAGAGAGAGATGCGTAATAAAGCAATGAGCTGGTTGCGTCTTTGAGTGATTGTTGAGTGTGAGTTAGTACTGATGTGAAGGGGCTAGATCCGTGTATATTACACCATCATAGTCTATCCGTCAAAAACTTCGGAATATTGACACCCGGGGGCTTTATGGTGGTGGAGTTAAGTTACTTTAAACAGGGGCTTCAATTGCCAAAGTGAAGAAAACGATGTGTTGCCAAACCCAGTAAGGAATTTACTTCAAAGTTTGAGCAGTGGGGTTAAGACACGCAATTCAACCCATGTTTATATACCTCCTAACAGCTCATAGGCTTGTCCTGCTATGTCCACCAAACAAATGACACAGCATGATGTTTACTGACTCACTCTTGCTACGCCTTGTTTCATAAAACCAGGGGATTGACGATTCAGTGAGGAAGATGATTTGTGGAGAGCTGTCTGTGTTGTACAGGGAGGGGGATTCCAGAAAGAAAAAAGGTCTAAGATTCTCCTAGGCCGTTTTGATACGTCAAGCTGTTTGAAAAGCTGTGTGTTGTCTCTGACAGTCCGGGGGACCCACATCTGCCATAGGGGTTGTTAGCAGACAAACACCATAATGCATGCTAAAGCTGTACATGCTAAAGGATCAGACTGTGGTGATTTGATATGGTTCACAGCTTAGGGGGGCACCTTTCATATAACCTACTTTACAATGTTAATGTTGTGGGAAATGGCATATTTTCTGTCATGAGCTGAGATGTTTTCACCAGATAGGAACAATATGAACTCTCCCTACAAATTGAATGGTGATTTTGCATTTGACAAGTTGACAATACTAGAAAATAATCAACAGTATTAGTAATATTGATAATGTTCATCTCCATGATGCCCTACATCAACAACACAAATAGCCAGCCAGGACAAGGACAGGGCAGCTATGGGTGGATTCATGGCTAGTTAAGTGTGGAAATGAGAGTTCAACTTGATGTCAGATTTCCTACAGTCTGAAGTACAGTGACATTCATTACAGATGAATATTTTTTGTTGGGATCTGTATGCGAGTCATAATGAATGACCATCTTCGTCTGTTGTTGTTTTAATATCAACACAAAAAAAACCTATTACGTATACCTCAATTTCATGTGTGTGTGTGTGAGATTTTAATCAGGGTAGGGGGGGTGCTAAGTAACCAGTTAAACTAGGTCAGAGGAACAAAGGCTAACACACACATAGACACACACACACACACACACACACACACACACACACACACACACACACACACACACACACACTCCCTTCAATAGGCAAAGAACATGGAACAGTAGAGGGAGAGAATGCACTGAGTTTTTGAATGAGTATTTGAACGAAGGGTCTTGCATACTGAGTATGCAGGAAATAAATAAATGTGCGTGGATTGCTTGTTTCCAGAAGTAAAAGCCAATCCCAGACACTATCAGTCAAGTCAGCTCGCTGTACACGGATCCCCGCATCCTTGCCAAGTCCTTTTCTAGTGATACACCAAAATAAAGGTTATCTGTAAGAACTACATTTCAGGTACCATTACTGCAAATAGCAGTGCATTGCTTGTTAATGTAAAATTATCATTGGCAACTATAATGTGTAATATGATCTAGGAGGAAATATGACATTTGCTATAAAAACATAACACGTATAAAAGTGTAATTGCTGTGTATTAAAACAGGTTAAATTGTTACTGATGATCACATTTTGTATGAATTGGTAATTGTACAAATTTAACGTGTATATGCATAGATGCATTTATATCCATTGGCGAACAATGAAGCAAAAAGCTAGATTGAGGTATCTTGCTGGTCTAAACGGACAGATATGATCAGTTTAGGCTGTGTGGCATTGGTATATCACCTTCACTGAGGGGGCTTTGTTTTGTTGAGTTTTTTCAAACTCCAGCTAACTTCTTCACTGTTTGACTGAGTGTGTTTATTGTTGATTAACACCTAGTCAGAAGTAAAAGCAGGATTACCAGTTTTCCGTATTTGTTAGGCCAAATGAAGTTGAACAGATTGTCTGTACCATAACCTGAGGAGGTGATTGTTCAGACTTGAATCAAATTCATATTCTAGTGTCTTCTCAGATACTGTAAATTAGTTCTAAACAAAACTAATCCCATACAACTTTTGTGAAGATTTTCATAGATTTCTGGCCTTTTGGTTTGGCGCTATCACTAAGTATTGAGTATTTGTGGATATCTATTGTTATAGGCTATTACTATACTATATTTTTTATCGTAACGCCGTTATTACAGCTCCTGATGGCGCATCATTTTTCAAATTTGGCAACAATATATGTATTCCCGGTAAGCAACTCCAAACTGTTGGTACCACTTTGCCCATAGGGGGCGCTATAGTTAGCCATCACGGCTAAAGGCTCAGCCCAGCTGCCCCGATGGCCCAAAACCTCTTAAACTTAATATACAAGCCTTATTTCGCATACTGAACATATTTGCACCTTGAATCCTATATTCTCCACAATTTCTCTGTACAGTGAAACTTTAGGAGAATGTAAAAACATGTCTTCTAAATAACCACAGGTGCAAATTACACACAATTTGGTACACATGCTCAATGGATGTGTCTGATTAAAATCTTCAAAAATAATTTTGATTGCATAAATAATGGCCGGCTTATGCGGAAATCAAAATGTTGCAATCTTCAATCAATCACCATTCCATTTGAGAATGAGCCAGGGCCTTTAAACGAGGCAGGCAGGTAGGGGCTAGTTTTGTGCGAATAGCTCCAAAATGTACGTCACAGTGTTAATTCCAAAAGCTAAGATAAGAGCTAATGCTCAAAATGGGACACAAACTGTATTTGCTGTTGACCCATGACTCAGAATCACTCCAAATCTCTCAGGGACACTTGTCTTATAACCCCTGACTGACGTGCCCCACGAAGGGCTGCAAAAGGGGGCTCGGTGGGGTTGGCAGTGTTTGGGCTGTGAATTCCCATCAGCATTTCTTGCAGTGTGCCTTAAACCTTGTTATCCAACCTTTTGGGTTGGAATCTCTCCAGACCATGGTGTGCTTTCCTCTGCACAAAGCGTAAGAGACTAATGTTCTGAACCACTGTTAATCTTTTAGCTTAAATAAACATATTGTGCCACCACCAGATCTTCAATGTAGCTCCTCGTCATATGAATCAGTGTCAGCATGGCATCACTCCAGTGGTGTATGAATTATATTCTAGGTCATTTGCGTCATTAAGCACCTAATCCATTGTTGTCATTCTTTGTTTTAGGTATAGCCTATCTGAAGACTGACTGAACCATGGCACAGTTCCCTACCACATTTGCAGGTTGGTTTTGCTGCATGCCTGTCTCCTTCTCTTGCCTCATTTTTTGTACCATCTAAATGGATGGCAATGCATTTGTTTACAGTATCAAGGGTTGGAATATGACAACATTCAACTGCCCAGAATGAAGATGTGTTTATCATGTCAATGTGGGAGTTTTATACATCTTTGAGTGTCTGACAACATTGCAACTGCAGACTGTACACTCTCTACCCACTATGTATACCCAGTCGGTTAGATTTAGAGTATGATGTTAAGAATCATAGAGTCATGTCAGCAGACACACTGCTCTCTACCAAACGGGTGCCCTGTTATTCTTCGGTTTCTGATATTTGCAGATTGGGTTGCTCTTATCTCTAGGTCATTGCACCCTATATGTTCAACTTAATCATTAGATGTTCATGGCCATTTCCAGATGGGTCCTTCTATCTACAACCGGACGAATGAAAATTGTGCCCTTCTTGATAGATTAAGCAACAACAAAAAACATGATTGTATTTTGTCATTCATACATTCATTCATTAATTCATTTCACTGCAAACTGTTTCCACTGCTGACTCAATGCTGCTCATTCTAATGGGGCCACTTTCCTGTGAATTTGTCTCGTGGATGTGAACTGTAGACACAGAGCATTTTGTCACACTTCCTCTCTTTGTTTCTCTGTGTGTGTGTGTGTGTGTGTGTGTGTGTGTGTGTGTGTGTGTGTGTGTGTGTGTTGCAACAAAACAATCAAAGGCCCCAAAAGCACCACCAAATGACCATAGTCCAGGTTCCCAGTCGTCATTGTGTCGTTAAAAACGCCAGTCCGG
>OMKI01012163.1:30952-41750 GCA_900302315.1 Phycis blennoides | reverse complement strand
AGGGGCCGCGCGGGGGGGGGGTCCCCCGGCCCCGGCGGCAGCTCCTCGTTGGGCGGGGAGGACGAGCAGGTGACCTACCAAGGAAGCTACCAAGAGAAGGGGTCCGGCGCCGGGGACACAGTCGTTCCCACGGCGACCAAACACTGCGGGGTCAACGGTGACACGGCGCAGCCGGTCGGCTCTGAAGACTCGGACGCGGAGGTTTGCAGGTCGGTGTGTGTGTGTGTGTGTGTGTGTGTGTGTGTGTGTTTACATTTCATAGTGCATGGTGAAATTGATGAATTGATCAATTCATCGATTTCATTGATTTGCTTTGTGCAGAATCTGCCACTGTGAGGGGGACGAAGAGTACCCACTGATCACGCCGTGCTGGTGCACGGGGAGCCTGCGCTTCGTCCACCAGGCGTGTCTCAACCAGTGGATCAAGTCCTCAGACACACGCTGCTGTGAACTCTGCAAGTACGACTTCATCATGGAGACCCAGCTCAAACCCCTGAACAAGGTACGCACGCGTCACGCGCACGTCAACGCCAAGAGTCACAAACGACGACTTAAGATCAGATCAGAAGCATTGATCCTGGATGGCGATTTTGTCCGTCAGGGCGGCAGAATGAAAAACCTAGTAAAATGACAAAAGGGGAAATAAAAAGATTGCACTATGCACTTGAATTACAACCAGTGGTAGTAATACTCAAATTTTACAGAAGTGTCGATTGAAGACCCCGTTCTGTTCTCCCTCCACCTGTCCATTAGTTTCTGTGGGTCCTCCGCTCCTATCTCATGGTGTGCTGTGTTCTCCTCCCCCAGTGGGAGAGGCTCCACATGACCAAGGCGGAGTTGAGGAAGATCCTGTGTTCGGTGGTCTTTCACCTCCTGGCCATATCGTGCGTGTCGTGGTCCGTGTACATTCTGATCAAGAGGACCACTGAGGACTTCCGCCTGGGCAAGGAGGGTCAGTGCCTCCCCGGTCGCACACACACAGGGCTGCACCAAACACACACGCCCAGACACGTCTTTAAAGGTGCAAGCGCCTGTGATTTGGCCGACCGTTGGATTAGCCCTCCGCAAAATAGGGTGGGGGGGCGTGTTGGCAGAAACCCTGAGGTGTACACCCCTATTGGCAGGAACAAGGAAATGCTCAGGTCCTCCCAAAGGTCTTTGGTCTTCTCCCTCTCCCTTCCCCCTCCCTCCGAACACATCACTCCACAGAATAAAGCTTACTACTTACAGTGAATCGACGGTGCGGCGGTGCAAGTGTTTTTCCTTTGAGTGATCCATTAAGCTACAGCCAGCATTGCATTGTTCAGTGTCCTTTTGACATGATTGACACGAGGTTAGAATACGCCCTCTGGGCCCGCGTTATTTCGTCTTCCTCTCACGTTGGACTTGTCTTGAGGCACACAAAGTGGTATTACAAGGCGGTGATATGACACGTCATAGTTATGTTGACGTTCACACAACGGCGAGGTGCGTGTGGATGTGTGGAGCTCCGTCTGGCCAGCGATTGATGTCCTCATCCTGAAGGTAACGTGGAACAAACCGTTCGTGTAGAACCACTTCCAGTACGCTCTGAGGTTCTTGGTTCTGACTGCCTCTGCAACAGAGGAGAATCACTGTGGTGTGCATTATTCAATCACGTAGCGCTAATGTGGGGAGTTACTTGCAGCACGTCCTTTATTACACCGAAGCCTCCAGTGTGATCATGTCCAGAGAATACAAGCAATAACCACAACTCCGCTCACTTTCTGTTGCAGACGAATTGTGGAGATTGGCCCTCGTGAAGTACTATTCGGCCGAGGGTAAGGATAGACTCGAAGGTTCTAGTTGTAAAAAAACTCACAAAAAATATTACATTGCCTTGATTCTACTCCAGGTTGACACGCAACCATTTTGTCTGCTCGTGTGTATGTGTGTGTGTGTGTGTGTGTGTGTGTGGCTGATCCCCTTCTCAGGTGTGATTGAGTGGCCTTTCTGGACCAAGCTAACAGTGGTGGTGATGGGCGTGACAAGTGGCCTCTTCTTCATGTACATCCAGTGTGCGGCCTACCTGCAGCTCTGGCGCCGCCTGAAGGCCTTCAACCGCATCATCACGGTGCAGAACTGCCCAGAGAAGGGCCTGCATCCCCCCCGGGACCCTGACCCTGGGACCCGGTTACCGGGGGACGCCGTGGAGGTCCCCGTCGAGCCCTCCCCCGCACCAGTCCCGGAGGAGCAGACAGACTCTGACCTATCGGTGGAGGCCGCGGTGGCGCCTGTCTGAGGCTCCTCCCCCCTTCCAAACCCTGCAGTCTAAAGACTCGCTGCAGTACCACTCCTCGCCAGGCGGTGGTTGATAACAAGAGGGTGTGGTTTGGATCTCTATTGGGTGTGGTTGACGTAATTTCCTTCATGCTCATCCTGACATTGAGTCACGTGTACAGCAAGAGGACAAGGAATAAAAGAGGACACTACTGCAATGTGTGACTGTAGTTGTGTTTTCACTACTGCAATGTGTGAGTGTAGTTGTGTTTTCACTACCGCAATGTGTGAGTGTAGTTGTGTTTTCAGTACCGGAATGTTTGAGTGTAGTTGTTTTCACTACTGCAATGTGTGACTGTAGTTCTGTGTTCACTACTGCAATGTGTGAGTGTAGTTGTGTTTTCACTACCGCAATGTGTGAGTGTAGTTGTGTTTTCACTACTGCAGCGTGAGTATAGAAACAATGATGTTAAACCGAAGAACCAGTCAAATGGATGCTCTGTGGTATTTAGTTAATACTGTTTTATATAAACGTGATGATGAAAGATAGCCAATCAGAAACATTCAGAGCTGAAGGTGTTCAATCAGTCCATATATTTAATGTTACCCATTGTTGTGTTCAGTTCTTATCCCTGATGTTTACCCATCTGAAGAACAACATCCTCTGTTGTAATTGATTCGACCTTTATTGATGCAACCTTTTTTTTTGTCATTCATTAATGTCACTCCAAAATAATGGTAGTGTTCATCGCCAATGCCGACAAATTCACTTTCCGTGTCAACAACATGTATTTTGTATATATTTTCTATTTCTAATTGGGTATGAAAATATTAATGACGCAAACATGTGCAATAAACAATTAATATACATTCTGTCTCAAGGCCGAGTGAAGTTTCTGAGTGAAATTGCGGAAATTGGTAGACAGGGAGACGGCTTTATTTTTGCGTTATCGCTGCACACATTCTTGGACGCTACCTGCTGGAGAACATTGGAATCGTGAGTCAGCCTGAAGACTGGTACGCCACGCGGTGCTACGATACCACGGTAAAGGGCAGTTTCAAAATGCTGCGTGTCCTTTTCTTTTTTCTTTTTTGCCACAGGGCTCAGTCTGAGTCTGACATATTAGCAGCATCACGCTCCTGGTTGTGAATGTCGTCTTGTTCTCCATCTTCAGCCTTCTCGTCTTCCTTCACTTTGTCCAATCCTTTGTTGGACACCTGTCGCAGTTTGATGTTTGGAAGCTTCTTCAGGTCACCGGTCCACTCTCTGTTAAACCAATACATAATATTGTGTCAAATCAGTGTCTCTTTAATCAAGAGCAGTCCAACTGAACCAAACCTGTGGGTTTACAGTATGTGTTTAGATTAGCTAAACCCTGGCTGGTGATTGGCTGTCTTCATTTGTAGGTTGAAAATGATAAGCCATTTTGAAATGGATAGTTTCCAACAGGAACAATGTCCAAATTGTTCTAAATCACCTTTTGTAGAATGTCTACACTTACCTCAACAGATGAAGCCATCTCTTGATATAGTGTATTTGTTGTCATAATTTCGGTCATGTATTTTTACATTTAGCATTGAATATGTATGTTGATATCAACTTTGCTCCAACCTGAATGTCTTCAGATGCTTTGAATTGATGATATCTGGGATCTCTGTGGCGAGAAGGGTGAAGAGCCGTCAGTTCACATCCACAATTCAAACAAACAACCACTCAAACTTGAATGAGTGGAGATCAGTGTCTCAGATAAAAGCCATCATTTGTTATTGAAAGGTAGAGTGTACTTATGGTGTTTCATACATTCAAATCAATCCAATCAAATACAAGGGCCCCGACTCACCGAATCCATTACTCTCGTACATTGCCCGCTCTCGATCTATGGTCTGTTTGATGACCGTTTCTCTGGCTCCATGGAGACGACCCTGGCGACCTTTTATTCCATTCACCAGCTCTATCTGTTCCAGCTCAGAGTCAAATCTGTGGAGGTACCTGAGTGAGTGAGCAAATGAAATAGGTAGAATTTGTGAGTTTATGACATGTGCGATACGGTTGTGAAGAAGAAAGCATTACATTGGTATAAGCAATTGTAGCTATGTTACGATTACAGTCAGGACACTTTTACCTTTCAATTATGTCACAGGCATCTTTTTTTGAGTATGTTGTCTTATCAGCCTCCAATTGCCCCTGGAACCATAACAGTTTCTCCCCTGCATAGTTACATTGACACAAGCAAACATACTGTATTTCTCAATGACGCCTGTGCAATGTAGGTCAATATTTTATCAGACGCTATGGGGACTAAAACAACTCACCAATGGAATTCAGCCGTGTTGCCTTCTCATTCTTTTGCCTGTAAGACAAATCATAAGACAAAATCTCTGAGCATGTCTTGCCGAAAGTCCAACCTAAGCAGCAGAATGTACCTTGCCTGCATTACATATTTGCTGATCAGTTTTTTTATTGTAAATGTGATTACCTTTACTTATTTAACAAAGTATTGTACTTTCAAGCAAGGAAGTTCAAGCATAGTTCAAAAGAACAACGACGTGCTGGGAGATGCTGGGGGAGCTTCGCAATATGTGTACCAACCTCTCCTTTTTATCCAAGCGTATCTCTTCTCTTGCAAGATACGCAGCTTTCCTACTGTACGGATGGACAACTTTCTCAGGAGCTTTGCCCTTCTGTCCTTTCGGCTGGAACAAAACACATGTCTTATTACATCTTACATGTTATTAATGTGTGGATTATTAAATAATAATTTTCAGTCAAGGTAGTTTGAATATATTTTTTATCCATACCATTTTAACAGTTCAAAACGTGGTTGATGATAACACGTTAGTCGGATGTTGACATGTTTGACGGAAGTGGCTGATCCGACGTTAAACTAGGTCCGACTCTTCTACCGACCATAAACGTAGATCTGGTAGTTCCATCGGGCTCACCTTGTTAGATAATATCTAACGGTTACTGGTAGATTAACTCCACGTTAGATTATTGTACACGTTGGTTCATTTTGTACAGCTAATATTTCGAAAGATATTTCGTTATTGTATATATTTTTTGTGTGTTGGTATTGGTCATGCATGGCATGTGACAATGAAAATGCATTTCTCTGGTAATCTTGTATTTGTCTGGTAAACCTGTTTCTTATCCATGATTCATACCGTCATTGCTCGGATTCAACATCGACTTTCACTAAACTGAAAATGCAAAAATGCTTTCACAAAAAAGCATTTTCCCCGACAGCATGTTGAAACTTGCCACGGCGTTGGTTTGCAAGATGATTTTTTTTATTAGTAACAGTACCAATGGAAAGGGACGAACGTGCTTACATGCTTTGATTTTATTGTAATTTGAGTAGTATCTATAATGGCGAGGTTTAACTCATAGGTCCTTCAAAAAAGTATTTATAACAATAGATAACTAAAGGTGAGTTTCGAATTGGCACTCGTTATGATAGCTGGTATATTACCATCTACCTTTCATTATAGACATCCAAGTGCCCCCATTAGCTGAATTCGCTGACTAAAGGCATAAGTTCTTCTTTCCCCTCAGTTTGCACAGCTCTGGCCTGCTCTGTTAGGCCACATACCAAAAGAGGAGGAATGTGATTCTACAGCAGCCCAGGAGCTGCCAGACCTGTGGCTACAAGCACATAGCCTTGTGCATTGCATCACATCCGAGGGAGTTATCTGACTATGGGTGTGTGGGTGTGTGTGTCTTCAGTGGTGGTATTTTTTTTCCTCCTCTTTCTATTTCTCATTTAGGTGAGTCAAAGCAAATCAGGAAGTATGAGGCCATGAAAGTGGAGAGAAGCGTAGACACACCATGGCACTATGTCTGCTTTTACCTCTGCTTATGTGAGGCGAGGCCCCCGGGAGATGAGACCTGTGCTACTGTTGCTGTTACTGACCGGTCTGGTCGGAATAGGTAGGGATGCATTATTTGACTACATACTACTGATCAAACATTTCCCTAGTCTTGTTGAAGTTCCTTAATCTCTGCGCTTACAACATGTTCAGCTATGTTTAGTTGAATTTTGAGTGTGCTTCTGTGTAGTGTGTAATATAAGGCTACGTACGAAAGTACGAAATTACTTGAATCGTTGTTAACAATGTGTTTGAAATGTTGTAAATATCATAGACATACAGAGCTTGTATCCTCTTGTGAAATGTTTCCTGTCTCTCTTCTCCTGTGTGGAAGCCATAGGGTTCTGTGCTGTGTGTACAGTTTAGAAATGGGCAACAAAACATCTGAAAACATTATTGTTTTCAGCAACATGATTTGTTAAAGTTGTTGTTATTGGAAGTGTACATGCCTTTTCATCAGATTGAATCCTGCTATATTTGAGTGTGACTATATTGGGTTAGCTTGAAAAAAATACTATACGTTATCCAAAAGTAAATATTTCATAATATTAATAAAACATTTAAATCTCTCCCAGTAATGTTTACTGGTCTGGCGACATTCCTGTGTCATACATGCTAGTTTACTGGTGGGCTCCAGCGTACATTGTCGTACATTCTCCCGCAAAAAGGCCTTTATTTCTTCCGCCCGTCGCTGCTTACTATATTGAGTCTTTCTGGGAAGGCTGTTCATCCAGTGGTACATGTTTCAGGAGATGGCAACAGGGTTGTGTGAATTAAGGGAATGTTGCTCCTTTGTCGGCAGTGTCAGGTCAGTCAGCGGAGGATGACTATGTCCCTGACACGCAATACTCTGACGGCGAAGCGGTGACCACAGCGGACCCCCCCTCGACAGTGAGCAGCGAAGTAGGGGGTGACGTGGGTAAGATGTCTGGTCGTGGTCACTCATCCATTTGGATCTACCGAGACCTCTTTGAAGGTTTGGTTTTCCGGAAGGAACCGTGAGCCGTCTGTGTTTCTGTGACATCCAGGTGACGTCACGATCGAGTCATCTTCGGGGTACGACAATGACTCCAACGGTAAGTTCATGTCAACACATGTGCCAAGAGGGATTTCTCTGAAGATACACCATCCTTTGGGGTCAGCAATGACTAAAGCCCTTTTGTAATGCGCCAAGTCTCCATAATCATGTGAATCCTTTGCTACATTCCTTCCCTTTTTTTCCCCTCACTGGTGATTTTCATCAAACCAAATCCGTTTCTACATGTGGAAGGTTTAAGTGAATGCCTCGATGAAGGTATGTTGGACAAAACACGACACTTCCTCTCCACCAACACTTTCACAGGTCAAGCAGTGATTCAAATCTACCAAACACAATGAGAGGACATATCATTCCGCACACATAATCTTGTTTTATATAACTTTTCAAGAAATGTCAAGACTGAGACTGTAATGAAATAAAACAATGTGACTATGATGCTGATGATCATCATCATTCCTATGATCCCCTTCTATTCTTAATGGGACTGACCTGGTCACACAAAAATAATTCTTACTAATCATGTTCATTCATTCATCTCATCATGATTGTGGTTTTCATTATCGTGTTGTTTTCCTAATTCCCGTGTCCTTTGTGTTGCGGTCGGTGCTCCAGTGCTGAACAACAACACTGACAGCACCCCGCTGCCAGAGGAGGAGGAGGAGGAGCCTCTGAGCAGCATCATCATCATCCTGGTTCCCGTGGTGCTGGTGGTGGTCATCATAGGCATGATCGTGTGTGGCATCGTCCTGAGCCGCAAGTGGAACCAGAAGATGACCACGTCAGGTCGGTGGTCTCCACCTCCACCACCCGGCCTGCACGCGCCCTCCTGCACAGCTGCTCCGTCACTTTTAGGGTCTTGTTCACCCTTCACCCAAACCCTTGGTCAGGGTTTACATTTACATTTACATTTACATTCACATTGACATTTACATTTACGTTTACATTTAGGGCATTTAGCAGACGCTTTTATCCAAAGCAACGTACAAAGAGTACATTTGTCATAAGAAGGTGAAACATTTCATTGCTGCTAATACAGTAAGAAAGTCAGCAGAAGAAGTTTCAAGCATTTCAATTGCTAGATTAACCATTGCTAGCATACAATAGTTTAGGTAGTTACTTGTATTCACGTTACGTTTTGACTTCTTCTTTTAACTTTGTGTTGCACCTTAACCAGAGTACAGCAGTGGCTCTCTTATGCCCCATGTTCTGTTGATCATGTCAATGCTTTGTGATGGGATGTCAATCCAAATGTTTGATTATTATTGTTGTTGTTGTTATTATTATTATTATTATTATTATTATTATTATTATTATTATTATTATTGTTATTATTATTATTTTAACACTTTCTATTGTTAAACTTAGTTATATTTCATGTTTTCTCGTTTGATTTGCACATCTGACTTTCCATTCTAGGCAGGATACAGTTTTATCTTACCCGATCTGTACTGTGTCACACACTAACCTTACTTACTTACCCACGGTTTTGAAAATGTCTAGAAAATGTCTAGAACTACTTCCACAGTTCTCTTGCAGGATTGTATGTATTTGGTCTTCTGAAATATAATTATTAATAATTTTCTGTATTAATCATATTAATGATCATCCTTGTTGCCATAGATGGAATGCATGATCCATATTTGCATGCAAGCAGCACAGAGAAAGTACCAATGTAAGTACAGAACTCTATTGTTGTGTGGTTTTTGTGTCATTTGTGCACCTCAATGATAACACTGCTGATTGTACAAACATGGCTGAGAGAATGTAGATAGTCAGTAGTTTTCCAGTGAACCACTTAGTCATTCTGGTTTGACTCATGTTCTTGTCAATACCCGTCTGAGTCCACATGGCTGTTCCTCCAGCAGCAGTAGTCTACTTTATTCACCTGTGCTTCCTCTGCTTCTAAATTGTAATACACACTACAATACACCATCATGCAATTCATCATAGACTGTGAAAAAACACAATGTCTGTCATGTTGAAAGACATATCTTGGAATGATTGTGTGACCCACATGTTCAAGAAATGCAATTCTAATTTAGATTACAAGCCTGTTTCTTTTTACATTATTTCTATTTCTTTCTTTTAAGGGCACATGGTTACTGTTAAGATATTTTAATATAAATTTACAATGGCTTTGAGCGAAATCCTCCTTCTACTTACATGTACATATCTAACAACAACACATATTGCAATTTGAACTTGCGTTCATCACTGGAAGATGACTTGCCAAAGTCCCTTCTGGTATGGTGATTCCCCCATCCGTATATCCTTCCAAGAAAGTTTAACATCATTAATTAATCCATCCATTATTTGGTATGCCTCTTAAGAGCGAACAATACTGGTACATTCATTCACATTATGCTATTTAAAATGATCCTCTTTGGCTTATGAATGAATCTAGCTTCATGAAATATTAATATTGACCTCAAATCATGGTGCAACTGTACTTTATGTGTTTACAGTTTAGATTAAATAGCCTTAATAACGTACACTAGGCTAGATGATAATCTGTATTTAGTCCCTTTCACTGAGCTGTTTCAACTGTGTTTTTCTGATCTCCAGGCCTATGTTTGACGATGACATCCCCTCCGTTCTGGAGCTCGAGATGGAGGACATGGACCAATGGGTGGAGAAACAGGGTGGGTGTCTTTCAATCGCTGAACAATATGTAAATACCATCACTGAAGACAAGAAGCGAGACAGACATTTTTCCAGCAGAGGTCGCTATTGTACAATTTGTTAAAGAATAAGATGCGCGGCATAGAAGCTCATGTTGAATTGAAAGTGTTTCGTGAAATGAATCTAGAATAGCTTTGTTTTAGATGAATGGATATGATGAAAGTGTTACTCACACACACACACACACATATATATATATATATGTGTGTGTATATATATATATATATACAAATTCAATTGTGGCACGTATGCCTTAATGCAAGTGTGTTAGCTATATAATCAGAGGATATTGAGTTTCTGTTGTGTTCATAGGTAAATAATGTAAGATAGGTTAAAGTAATGAACAAGAACAGGAACCCAGTTGGAGAACAGACAAACATAGTTAGCATACATCAAATGGCTATGCCGATGCTGTAACAGATAATAAATCCAATGGAAAGGTCAATAGAAATAGCATGTATTTAGATGGCTATTTGTGTACACACATTGAGAGCCAGGCAAGGTTCATTGGTTAATGAAGCCTGCCCAGTACCTCTGATCTTGTGAAATGAATTCCCCCCAACAACAAAGTTCTTTGTTCATCATATTATTTTGTTGTTTAGTTAGTTCCTGCTGTACTCTGACCCCCTTGTCAGTACTAATTAGTACTTTAAAGCAGCAATAATAAAAACATCCCAACATCTGTCCCAGATTACATCACATATGCAAGGTATTGTGGCATAATGATGGTCATGGATGACATCATATGATAATGTGTGTGTGTGTGTGTGTGTGTGTGTGTGTGTGTGTGTGTGTGTGTGTGTGTGTGTGTGTGTGTGTGTGTGTGTGTGTGTGTGTGTGTGTGTGTGTGTGTGTGTGTGTGTGTGTGTGTGTGTGTGTGTGTGTGTGTGTGTGTGTGTGTGTGTGTATGTGTGTGTGTATCTGAGCCGATATACAATGAGTGAATAATCAAGAGTGTGAGGCTAGTGA
>OMKI01012163.1:14690-24712 GCA_900302315.1 Phycis blennoides | reverse complement strand
CCCCCTCCCACCCCCTTTTTTTTTTTCTTTTTTTTTTTTTAAAGGGAGGCCTCTCCCAGCCGTGGCTCTGTTGACATGGAAACTCATTGTGTGTGTGGGCTTCTCCCAGGCTAGTAATAGTCAGTGGCCTCCTCTCATACCATTCATTTTTTTTTTTGCAGGGAGATTGTTGTTATTAATAGATTGTTTTTTTTTTTACCATCGCCAATGTAGTTCATGGTCACCGATCGCTAAATCAACTGAAAAACGACCATAACCCTCTCTGTATTGTTACTTGTTGTTGGAGCTGCGACTGTTAAACAGTGAACTGTTGGAAGCGTATGGGAAGAATAGATTTATGCAATGCAGCGTGTTGAAACCTATTCCGAACGGCAGAATGTGCCTCTAAATGTGCACTTCATGTTTCACAACACACAAAAGTCTGGTAGTCCTTGTAAACTAGTTCAACCATCAATGAAGTGAAATTCCATACACACTGTGCTCGCTCGTACGAGCAAACAAGCATCCTTTAACATCAAATTATCGACCCGCGCAACGGAAAACTGACGGGATCGATGCCTTTCCACTTTGAAAAGCGACAAGATTCAACTCCTTTTTCGAGCGCTGAATTATTTACTCGAGGCGGGGATGGCGTCAGATCTCCCCGTAGGAATGCTTTGAGGAAGGCACACAGGGAGTTCCACAGAGCCACATTCTTAAGCAGGGCAACCCCAGAGCACACACTGATCCAAGTGTGTGTGTGCTTCTGTCTGCGACGAACAGTCGAAGCGAGGACCCGACAAAGGGTCAGGTGTTTCAGATTCAAAATGTACACGGTCGCGTCCGCCGCACGCAGAGGGGTTGGTCGAAACGCCGTGGCGGTGACAGAAGCGTACGCGTCGATTGTCTGGTCTGTGTACCCAAAAACCATCTCTCTATGGGGTGTTTACCGAATGCGCTATTGAGATGCTTAATGTGGCTAAATGTTCATTCGTAATGGCTTTAATACAATAGGTGTAAATTCATTATTCATGCCACACACTTCTCTTCTCT
Organism: Phycis blennoides; assembly: GCA_900302315.1. NCBI lineage: Eukaryota > Metazoa > Chordata > Actinopteri > Gadiformes > Phycidae > Phycis > Phycis blennoides. The sequence goes on along the minus strand of OMKI01012163.1, from coordinate 23,680 downwards.
AAATGAATGGATTACTTTAACACATTTGAGCAATGTCACCAGTGGTCTGTCCTCTTCTTCCTTTCTGTGTTTTGTTAAAGCTTTACTACAGGTGGCTGTATGCAAGGGGGCCGGGGGGCAGCTGGCAGCTCGATCAGAATGCCTTAAGGTGTATTAAAGAGGATAATCCTTCACAGACAGAGCTGCAGTTGACGAGAGCGAGTGGAGCCCAACAAATCTGTCAGTTCAATACCTTCCTGCTGCCGTCTCATCGCGCCACCTTCGGTGTGCTTAGCGGGGTCTGTTCTGTGCAGCCACGTTCCCTCTCCTCCCAACACCGTGTGACCATCTGCTTTCCAGATGACACCACACCAAGAAGACAAGGCCGTCCTTTACACAAGCCCGCCTTTCTTCTGTCCGTGGGCTGTCGTGAAGGTCCACGTTTTATGGTGGCGTCACCTGAGACTTTTTTTTTTTAACTGTGCAGAAATGGCCTCTCCTCTATTGTCAAGTTATTAAGCGAGGCAATGACAATAAATGTAACGTGTGTGTGTGTGTGTGTGTGTGTGTGTGTGTGTGTGTGTGTGTGGGAAGACACACTACTGGTGTTGAAACAAGCGCTCGGTTGTCGACTTTCAAGTCGTCTGGCTCTCGGTCTGTTACCCAGCGCATCAAAGGCCATGTTGTACCACTGAGTACGACTTAAGCTCTGGCCAGGCCTTCGTATACGACCAGGTTCACAGCCTCGTCCAAGCTGGTGGGGAGGATTTCATCTCCACTTCCTCTTGATTCTTAAGGAGCTTCTTTTTTTTCTTTTTTTTTTTTTTTACAGAATCTTGAGAGTTACAGGTGAAATATTTGGACGAAGGTTTCCATGGTAGCAACTCAAATTTCCCTTTGTTGCTCCTGTAGGCCTCCTGTACTGCCACGTTCATTCAACTTTCAAGAATGTGTTTGTCTTTCTAGATGTTTTTATTTAATTTAGAAAGATAAATATACAAATATTGCAATATTTGCAAAATATTGTGCAATATTCATATTCATTCACTTATATCTATATGCAATTGTTCGCTCATCACACATTGTCCCACATGGCTATGTGCTGTAAATAACTGTAAAATAATGTTGTCTATAGGGGATGTAAATAGTATAGATCTCTGCACTACGGTCGCTCCTGCGCACTGTTTCTTGTGAATTATACTCTATGCTACTGCAACACGTGAATTTCCCCCCATGGGGGATCAATAAAGTCGTTATCTATCTATCTATGCTAGGATACTTGCCTTTTGGGGGTTTAGATCAGGTTATATTCTAACCACAACACAGCCATACCTGTAATTCCTAACGTACAAGTACTTTTAGAACTCCTACTGAATGCACAGTTGCAGATGGAAAAGAAAAAGACGAATGGGCTCGTTTTAATATCAGACGTTCCCACTGAAAACGTGAGCCGAGGGCTGGCAAGTGCTTTTGAGCGAGCCGACCCCATTGCACTTGTAACACACCAGTGACACTATAGATGTCTGCTTCTTAAGCACCCTCAATTCCAATCGCCACTTCCCAGCTTTCATTTATTATGGTTCTGTGAATCACCAAAGTACCATGGAAGGAATCCGTCATTATCCAGCACCGCCAACCATAGCCCTTTGATAAGGTTCTGACTGGTAAAGTGTTGCTCTGGATGGCTTTTTTTTTTTGTTAATGTATGAGGAGACATAGCTGAAGCAAGCCAACCTTCCTTTTTCTGTATTGGTTATATATAATATCTGTTGCTGTCTTTGTGGCGGTAACATTCTTTAGTCATAGTGGTTTAATGTTGGCTGTTAAAAAGTTTGCTTTTTATGCTCTGATTAGGTCGCCTCCCTTTTCACAATCAAAAGATGTGAGTGCTGTGTTGTATTTTGGACTATATTGTATATTCATATAGCGGTTCAGTGTACCATTTATGTCTGTTCACTTTGCTATTAGTGCTGTAAGATTGTCTCATCGGAAACCGAACTGCCTTGTTAAATTTAGATGTAATTCATGTGGTGAATTTGTGATCAGTCGTGGTATTGAAAGGGGGTGTGAAAACTGTCTAAACTTGGAGGACGAGAGTCTTGTAAGTGCGGTTGCGTAGGGAAGGGGGCTGCATTCCAGAATTGATTCATGGAGTGTTTCTCCCTGTCTTTGTCTGCTCTGCCTCGTAGTTTACAACTACCCCTGCACACTCTTCCCCACTTCAGCGTACGCTCTCGTAACGCCGGGGCCTGACGCAAGTGTCTGGGATGTTTACGTCCTGTGTTATTGGTAATCAATACATATTGGGCTGTATCCATTGGTATCACGCTCTCCTTAGTTAATGGTGAAGGGATTCAAGCAGAACTCCATTATGCTCCAAAAGCCCACCAGCGCAAATCCATCCCCTTTGAGTTGCTACACGGCACTCAACGCTACATGACGACTGTGACCGGCATTGTTTATTCTATGCCGTCGGTCAAGTTTCAATCGCGCTTAAATGCAGCTAATTCAATAGGCCAAAGAAACGTTTGTTAAAAAACGGGAAGATATCGTTTTGAGATTGCAATTTGAAAACGCAGTCAGTTGTTCCCCATTATGACACTCGCGTTGAATTATCCAGCGATACAAGCTATATTAAGGACTACAATTGCTACATTATTTAATCACAAAATTTACCAAAGGAGTGTCGGCCCATGGCGATTTGGTTGAGTCACTGGCAGAATGCAGTAGGCTAATCTCTGTCTCACGGACCACTGGGCATGCAATCAATATTCTGGGCTGCTCTCTTGCCTGCCCTGCGTCTGTTCAGCATCATACAACCACCACTGTCTTGGCAAGTGCATCTTCCTCCAGCGCAGAGCAAAGCCTTCACACCTACTGCATGTCAACCCGACTTGGTTGTATGTTAACGCAGCTCAGGAGCCCCGGGGCTCTGACTAGCTGTTCAAGGCACCATTTATGAGTGGTGGTCATGTGAAGAAGTTTGGTTTTGCATGATTTCTTTTGGATTTTGTTTTTTTTAACTGCTGTTGATCAGATTTAATGGTTAAAAGGATGGTTTGGTATGACCCCAGGTTAATTGTTGACATTGTTCACGTCGAGATGTAAATCAGCCAGGTTTGGGCAGTTGACGAGCTATTGGCCATTCTATTCTATTTGCAAACTAGTGTTAAGAAGCTCCCATAGATGCATCATTGTTTTGTCCAACACAAGTAAGCGCATACAAACTGATCTGGCTAGAGGGTGTTCTCCAGTAGTGCACACAAACGACCAGATCCACAAGTTTCGATTCAGTTTTTTTACACGCCACTGCACATGCTTACGGACTTGGAGAGGCAGAGAGCCACTCGGTTAGAAGTCCTGAATGTTAAATGTCCGCGGCATGTCGAGCTGAGGAGTTCTTTCTTGCCTCGGCCCACTGGTTGCAATGGAGTTGCTCCATGGGGGAAAGCAGGTCTCATTCTACGTCCACTCGCACAGCTGGTCTTTGTTGAGCGCTTAGCCCAGCGTTCCAATCAGTAAAAGTCATTAGTCCAACATGGCTCTCTGATGAGCCTGATGCTTTGGGTAAGGTTTACCTCGGGATGGACAGTGTTTTCACTTGGACGCCGGCCACCTGAATGTGAGAGCTGTATGGGTGAAAGGTGGCTGGCGGGGATTCATTTGCTTCAACATTTAGTCAGATTTTAAAATCAATACCTCGGCCGCGGGCTCGCAAGGTATCACGGAGCACAGCCGCGGGGTGAACCTTTTTGGACTTTTATATTTAGACTATTTATTTAGTCCCATCTAATCCATATGACAGCTGTCCAATTTAAAAGGCATTTAGTTGCGCTGCAAGGGCATTACCAAGCTAACTCTATGTAATCGCAAGCTACCTTGGCCCTGTCCATCTGCCCCGTTAGAGCCTCCTATGGCCTGGGTGGCAGGCGTTTAGGGACACGGGTTGGCAGAGGAGCCTAGAATGTTCGCTCATATTTTTCATGGAAGTCACTGAGTCACTAATAGTGAATTGGATTTAAACCCTTAATTCATGGGTTGCTGTATGTATGTAGCCCCATGTACCAAAATGTAATGGGGAAAATTCTTCTTCGGTGCACATATCATCTAGGACTTCTCATCTTTCAAATAGATGCTTACATGTGCACAATCGTGCACTATGCAGAGGGAAATCTCCCTTAGAAATCGTTGCACAATCATTCAGATATTTCTCACGGACTGCAATGAAACCATGAGCTGCCCCGTGGCCTAATTTTGCTGCATTATTCTGTGTGGGCCTTTTTTTAATTTGACATACAGGGAGAGCTGCCTCCAATTGTGAGAATAGAACTGTACCACCTCCTCGATTGCCTCACACAAAGCCCTCTGGGAGATAGAGTTCTATTCCTAGAAGCCTCTTGGTTATCCATCTGACACAGAAATCAAAATATTTCCTCCTTTCTTGTATTGGGAACAAGTAACACTGAGAGTGCTCTTTAATGTAAAATGCAAGCCTGCTGTTCTTGACGTAGGTGATATGAAGTAAGTAGTTCACTTCCACAAAAAATGTTGACGCTGTTATTTTCTGGGGAACCGGAGAAACATGTTAGTTGGATCACGGTTAATGTTTCATTGCTTTTAGTCCGAATTGCCTGAACTTTGGTAGGCTTTTGTTCTGGAGGAGCACAGGTCAACAAGAGGATTTCACAACAAAGAATTCCTTGAACTATTAAACACAAAATAAGCAAATGGCCTCAGCTTAACATGAAGATGTCTTTCAACAAAAGATGTGCTCTCTCTTTTTTGCACAGGATTTCCTGACAGCACAAGTCCCTCAGCCTGCATAGCATTGCTTCTCATTCCCACTTCCCACTGAACTGACCGAGCCAAACAGCCTCATACTTGGTCCCGAAGAAACCAGGGTGTCTACATTCCCACCCAATAAAAGCTCGAACTGTTTTAGTATCATTCCGACCGCGCTGGGCTTCTCGGGGAAGTTGGGAGGCGTTACTCTCGACACGTGAACACAGATGTAAGCCTTTGTGTTCGGATATGAGGTGGAAACCCCGGGCTTTGGCGTATTCCTGTGGCTGCCCCCAATCTGCGTGTACGAGTCTAAAGCATTGAATGAACCCTGCTGACCTCTGATCAGCCATGGCTCACATTTGTTTGTGTGTCGGGATAACTCGTTTAGCAGTTTGGTAGTTGTTGGGTGGTTCTTTTATTGCCATGTGTGCATCGGCCCTATTTATCTATTATTACCGATTTTCTATAAACCGCGTAAATGCTTCCAGCAAGGGCTTTTAGGCAAGACTTGAATGTGATGCTCAATGTCTCTTTGACTCCAGCTGAAGTGTATTCAACAAGAGGACATCTTTCTCTTTCCTTCTTTCCCCTCAGAGACCTGAACCCGAATGTGTTTATTCACAGCTGGCTAGTATGTATGTATATGTATGTATATATATATATGTATATATATGTATGTGTATGTATGTGTGTGTGTGTGTGTGTGTATATATATATATATATATATATACATACATACACACATTTCTTCATTTATTTTTTTCTCTGGTCATTTCTGAGCTCTCCCTCTATCTGGGTTCTCAAACCTTCCCCAGCTGCATTGTGCTACCATATTACATCATGAGCAGCAAGGTTTTTCAAACTTTTGCAACTCTTGCGCTTGATCGCAAATAGAGTCCATATGCCTCGGCCTAATAAACCCCAATGAGAGTTCTTCCTGTGGCGTCCACCACCCCTCCACTCTCACGGTTATCCCGTGTCCACCAGCTGGACGGCCCGCATCCTTACTCACGTCTCAGGATCGCCGTGTCCTCATCCAGCGCTGTTGTCCGCACACCGGGCCAACTGCAATCCACTTTTGTAACACCAACAAGCTGTTTTGAATTAATCTTTACGCATACTTGCTGGGAAGCCGACGACCCCGCAAAGCCGACGCCGAATGCCTCACTCATTGACCAAAATGAGGGGATGACTGTTTGCATCTGGCGTTGTTTCAGTTTGTCTCTTGGTGCGTTCGGTCCCCGGGCCCTAATGATTTCATCAGGCAATTTCTACCTGGGTCACATTATCTGCATTCTTTTCATGCTCAGCATGTTGAACATGTGGCTGTAGTTAGAAGGGTCGCGGGGGCTCGGGGTAGGGTCTGCAGAGCTTGAAATCATCTTTTTGATCGTGAGTGTCATGGCTTTCCATCTTACAATGTGTTCCGGTAAAGTTTACTAAAACCCTGTTTGGAAGTGTTATCAATTTAGTACCTTTTTTTTTTTTGTTGTTTAAATGTCATTTATCAACCCGTTGTTATTTACACACATTTCAGCTCAGGGCTACAGATGTCAATAGTTTAAATACTAACGCGGTAAATGTAGTCACAGGCGGTACAAGGGCTGTCATTCCACTCGCTGGTTCACGTGCGCACCACATAATTCACTTCCCAGTGTGATAGTGGCCCAGTGTTCAGGAGCGTCTGTCTGGATCGTTGATGTATGGTCTCTCTGGGGTTTATTCTGGAGGATAAACACTGGTGTCCCTGCACTCTGATCTCAAGTTTCTGGCCTCTCTTCAGCCCTCCTCCTCCTCCTCCTCTCTCTCCTCCTGTCCGCTCCATGCCATGTTTATTATGCGATGACCTCTCTGATTGCTTAACACGTGTACCAACCACTTCTTACACTTTCCTTTTCCTCCGTCTCTCTCCCCCCCCCCCCCCCCCCCCCCCCCCCCCCCCCCCCCCCCCCCCCCCCCCTCCCTTCTCCTCTCCCCCCCTCCCTCTTTTTACACACAGACAGTTTCAGCCCTCTTGGTAGGGACCGGCTTGGAGGAGAGACAAACACAGACTGAATCGTCGTAAGTAGAGACTTCTGTTTTGCTCACTTGAATCCTCCACGGTGTGGGAAGGGCGTGCGTGTGTGCATGCTTCTCTGAGGTGTGTTATGTTGTGCACTCGATATGAACGGCGGTCAGGTGTGTGTGTGTGTGTGTGTGTGTGTTAGAAGAACGAGCTCATGTTGGTTGTCAGTCCCTTGTGTCTCTTGTCTCGGGAGGCGAGGTCTTTATTTGCAGGTTGAAGTTTGTCATTGAAAGCTTGGTACCGTACCTTTTTGTAAAGAGTAGTCATCACAGGTTCAATCCAATAGTGTTCTTCCAATTTCAAAGGCAGTTTTTTATATGCCACATTGTTGGGAGGATGATTTAACCGAAGATGCATGTAAAAAATGCACTCTTACAAATCACAGAGCTAATGGATTAGAAAGATCCAGACAAAGTAAATGTAACGTTGTACATCTGGGGCTCATGTGTCCAAGCGTTGGTGAAATCAAACCCCTCTTTGCGGAAGTGAACTCCCTGTGTCACCCTTTACAATGAGGGATTATGGATCTTGAAGGATGTATGGAAGGACCCACCCTTGATCTCATTGTTGTCGACATCTTCATGCAGGATGTGCACTTTCACACTTTCCCTCCGGTTACAAAAAAACCTGCCACGCTAGAGAGAAACAAGAAGTTCATAAATTCCAAGGCACTGTCTGCGCTTCAAGTTTTTTAGGATTGTTTTAATGCGGGAAGTATTGAGCAAATTAGCAAGTGTGTGTACGTGGAAGAAGCGCATATCGATGCAGTTTGTTCATGTATTGTCATTGGGCTACCAGCCAGACCTTTGTTTTTTAATTGAAGTTGTTTTATTTCATATAGTTTGTTTATTGTATATTTCTTTATTAATATAGAATAAATGGCAGACTATCAAGTTGATATGCGAACAGTTAATCCTTGACCAGATGAACCGTTTCTAGCATATTTCCTCCTCAAAGACAAAAGGAGTGTGTGAGTTTAAATTATTCATTGTTAGCATGTGTGAGGCAAATTAAAGGTAAAGTGATAGCAGCACCCAGCAATGCTCACTGCTGCATTTTAAAGTGTGTGCTAGCACTTGGATGTCAATGTGTTAACATTCCCTACCTCTAAAACTACTCTGGTGTCTGAGACAGGATAAAGGCTTTGGGGAAATTTTATCTTGACTTTGAATAATTTAGGTTATTGGTTTGGGATTCCCAGCTATCCCAATATGCATTCCTCCTTTTTTATTTTCCCAGTTTGATGGACGTGAATTTTGATACCACTGCTTTGTTCCATGCATAAATACCATATGGGCACGGGGTATTGTTAGTTTAACCATTATTATGATCAAGAGTTTAAATGGGATGAATACTCGGGGTTGGTTTTAATCGGGCCTAGGCCGCTAAACGGTGTGGAACAGGTCTGCAGCTGCCATTGTCTGCTAAATTCCTGCTCGTATCCGAGGAAATGTTGGCAATCCCCAACACTCAGCAGCAAGCCAATAGACTCTGACTAAAAAGGTGCTTGAGGCAGCATTAACCTCTGGTGAGGATAAAGAAATGCTACTTATGTAACATTTCCTGTTCATTGCAATAGGCAATAAATTATGAGTTGGTGAGATATTGACGGCCACTAGTCTTGTTCGTTTAATGATTTATTTACTGGTTTACTGTTTGAGAGAATACTGACCAAACGTATTGTAAGGGAATATATGTCAAAGTACATTTTAGAATCTCTTAATTGCAGTTGGCCTATTTAGTTGGTAAGGTATATTGTCCATATATATTGTATATTGGATTTGATGACTTGTCACCTAGTCTAATCCCATGTTATCTTTAAATATTTAACTATTTTAAAGAAGAAAACATATGTTTGATCTTAAACCTGAAAATCAAGAAGGCCTTAATGTTTGCATACTTCAAAATGTACCTATTAATACTATTTTTACTCCAGCATGAATAGGAGTTATTTTCTAGTGGGCTTCTAACATTTTTATATGAAGTGTATCATTACATTTTTGCAGTGCTCCCAACTTCACACTATGGAGGTGGGCTGAGATTTAGGGATGTGCCATCCCCTAACAAGGACTCCCAACTTTCACCCACTCATTGTAAATAATTCAGAGCTTCCATTTTGCCTACTCTAGAGAATGTTGAATACGCATGGATAATACAGAAC